>JAHZNB010006588.1:0-28344 GCA_027744295.1 Callyntrura guangdongensis
TGAAGCACTAAACTTACTCGATGGAGTTCAGCTTCAAATTGCAACTTCGACTATGGATGATGACTCCCTTAAAAGTAAGCTGTTAAACTAATATTTTTATAGAAGAAAAAAACGTTAAGACTAAATGTTTATTTATAATATACCACACGATTAATGTAATTTTCGATTTGATTAGATTCACGGAGAATTTGGGACAGACGAAATGTTAACAACATTTACATAATTTCTGATGACATGATGTATCAAGCCGGGGTTACCAATACCACGTGTCTCATTTGCTATGACAGTCCGGAAATGAAAATACAAGGGGGTGTCAGGCGATCTGTCGCTGCGGAGCGGTTTTCGTATTTGTGGTCAAATATTAGGCACATTCATATGGAACATGCCCATATGTACAACGGAGTCTCGGCTACTGAACCACCCTATTGTCCGGATTTGGTCGCTTACTTCTTGATGACCGGAGATGAGCAAAATTTTTATCCACTCTACAAATTTGCAAGTTCTTTAGAACGAGTAGAATTTCCCCCAGAACTGAAGCAGCTTGCTACGAGGATGGAGCAATTGGGCTTACAAGAGGCCCCATTGTGTCAAGGAATCAAACTTTTTGGATTTTGTAATCGCAGTGATCCTGGAACGTGTTCTAACCGTCATCAGTTTTCCGAAAAGGAACTTTCTTCTACTCCAAGTGCTCCTCTCACAGGTGAATTGGAAGTTCGTATAATCAAATGTGAAAACCCGAGCTCGTACCAAGCACAGTTGATGCGTCACTATGTGTTCGATAATGGGCGACGAATCTGTAATCGGTCATATATCAACGAATCTCGTCAACGAAAGAATGAACTTAACAAATACTACAACGCAAGAATAAAAACTGATGATATGCAAGTGAAGAATGTTAAAACCTTCAAAGAGGGGACATGGTGCGCAGTAAAGGTTCCAGACTCTGAACAAGATTACTTTGCTAGAGCCAAAATCGAAAGGATTTTGAAAACAAATGGATTTAATGATCCTACAACTGTGCGCGTATATTGCGTTGACTATGCAATCATCTTGAATCCACCCGCGGAGCAACTTTACGAACTTCCTCAGGAGTATCAGCAGCTACCAAATCTTGTAGTCAATCTAATTTTATGCAACTTGAAACCAAGACAGGGTGAAATGGAATATCGACAGTCCAGTGAAAATCGAGCAGGGAAGATCACAAACGATCAAATTTATCACGCGAAAATTTGGCTTTCCGTGGGAAATACGGTTTGGGTAAACCCAATGGTAGAATATCATCTTGACAAAGACACGGGAAAACCTTTCAAAGGTGACAGCATTCGACTACTGCTCATCAACGATAAAATTGTCGATTTCAACGAAGTTCATTTAAAAGTTTTGATGGAGTCGGTAAACAAATTTCCCGGTGTTTATAAAGGGATCACCAGTTTAGCCAAGTCAAATGCTGATTTTGCCGACGAGATCCAAATGATGAAGCAGGAGTTTCATCAATTGGGGGACGATATACAGTGGGCATTTGTGGGGAAAAGTCGCCGAGATAAAATCGACCCAGCTAAAATTGTTACTCAATTTTGTTACGATCCTTGGATGTTTTTCGGGGTTCAGGATAAATTTTATGAGCATCTTAAAAACCTAGAAAAACGACTCAACGTTACAATTGAAAAATACCTCAATGGAGCAGAGGATAACAAACATATCTTTAGCTTCAAAGAAGTGTTAAATCAAAACTACTATGAAGTTGGTATGGTTGTTGCTGCAAAGGAACGTGGAGATAAAACGTGGATGCGGGGTTTAATTATGGATAAGTTTGTCGGTGAGGGTCGGAACACTAACGAAAGTCTCGAGAGTAGTAATAGGAACAATACGTTTGAAGTCTTTTTCGTTGACTACGGAGATCTATGCTCCGACATGAAAGTACAAGAACTTTTTCCAATACCTCACCAGTTTGTTGTTCAGCTACCTTTTCAAGCGATTGCGTTCAGATTAGATCACATTCGACCAGTTGATCAGAAAGAGTATTGGGACGAGCGGGAGAAAGACGCATTTTTCGACATCATCGTGCGAGATGGATTGGGTATTGATATAGACGTTATGGTAAGTTAAATACGCAACATTCGTAAAATAATTACTTAAATAAAGGCCTTGAAATATCGATAAAGATTTCTAATTAGGTCTAATGGATTTGTTTGTAATTTAGGCTTATGATGACGGTGAAGATGATTCATCCAATCCTATCCCATGTCGATACTACAATTCAGTTGCGTTTTACAAAGAGAAAGAAATTGGCTGTAGCCTTATAGAAAGAGGGATAGGGGAATTGTGTCCTGGAAAGGAAAACTTGGTTCCGGAAATGCAGCAGCATCTTCTCGACTTTTACAACGCCTCCGTAAAGTTGGCTTTAGCAGAAAGCGACGATGATGATGAGGAGGAAATGGCTGTCCCCTTACTTGACGAAGAAAAGTTTGATTATAATTTTGACGTAGATGACTTTAACCGGTTCTTTGGAACAGACAAAAATGGTTCTAAACCAATAAATGGGCCACGCTTTCTTCTCACGGATTTATCAAGGGACGGTTCACGTCAACTTGAGTCAGCGCCTGTCACAGCAACAACATCTGGGTCTGTTGAAGCAAGTACGTCATCTTCAGCCCAAGTGAATAATTCTACTAGACTAGGGTTTGGGCCTCCAGTATACGTGTTAGGTCCTTCGGACGGATTTCATCATCCGAAAGTGATTTGGCGACAGACAGATGAGTCGTTGATACTTACTGTCCAGCTTCCCGATGTGAATCAGTACGAATTGAAAGTATTGGAGGACAAGTACACAATCATGTTCAAGACTCTTGACAAATCGCCTACCTATGGTTTCACTCTCAAGTTTTACGGTAGAATTGAACCAACGTTTTCTTCTCATATTATGGGCCAGTATTCGAGGTTCACATTTACCAAGAAAATGAAAGGCGTCAGTTGGAGACGGCCACTATATTGCGGGAAGGAGAAGTATCAGTGGTTTCAGCAAGACTTAAATTACCTTCCCAAAGATGAAGATGACGAGGAGGATATTACAGACGATGATCCTTTCGAGAATGCAGATGGTTGGAAAAGTATGGCAGCAGAAGCAAGAAAAAGTGGGACAGACAATGGTGTCACACAGGATTGTTTTGACGATGGCGATTCTGATGACTTTTCGGTTTCTGAGGATGACGATTCCGATGACGATGAAGACGAGCGTTGCTTTAGAAAGGTGAAACGGCAACAATAGACGAAATATATCGAATGTTTTAAATTGTCTAATGAGGATTTAAACTAGCCTGCCATTTTAACTGTCTCGACTAGTCATTTCAGTAATACAAAAGGTCTCACATGGTATGCACAATTTTATGATGTACATAATTTACATCATATTAAATACACTTATACTTAAGTTACGGGTTATTGTTGTCATTTTTAGTTTTTTACTTACTTGTACCTGTACGGATGGACGTACGTGTTAGTATTACGGTTGTTTCAGATGCTGTTTTAATAGCGATAACCGAACAAATGTTTACAAAACATTTCTATGTAGAAGTTTTTTAAAATGTTTAACATGGATGTTAGCTACTTTGTTTGATAAGTAAATCTGTATTCGACAACTGTATTGCAGTATTTGCATTGTCTAATAAAGCCAAAAACATACGATGATAAATTGGAGAATTTATAATTTGCGGTCAAAAAGAAAAAAATCTTTATTCAAGAATATATACACGAAACCTTATCCTTGTTCATGTATTAAACATACCGTTGTTGTTGGGTAGCCATCTTTACATAATCAGGATGACGATTAAACACCACGTTTCTGTTTTAATTCTGAATTACTCCTGCTCCGGCATGACAATGTAGTATATTGTGGCACGCTTTTCGTTAAAATATAATAAATAGGGATTTATATGCAATACGAATAATATCATTATTATTACACTTTTGATAGCAGTATATAATAATAATAATAATGATAGCAGTACAACAACAACAGTCATTTTCTTCGTCGTAACATTTAATATAGTAGTAAGTCAAAGTCAAATATATAAATTGCGCGCATGATAACAATATTTTCAGGAAATTATCTATTTAGGATTATATAATATATTATACTTTTCAGAGAGACTCAGTATCAGTAGCAAATATTTTCTTCTATGCATGATATTTTATGGTTTTTCATTAAAAAGTTGTATTTTAGCAAAACAGTCAAAATGCACAAAGAGAACAAAAAATCGTTGGTTTTGTTTTGTAAAAATAAATTAAAATCTCCAAATGACCACCACATCACACACGATGACGATTACCACCGCGCGTGTAATAAAACTGGAAATATACAAGGACATATATTCTGTATAGCAGTTCTTCCTGACTGTCTGGCTTCAGCGTAAAATTTATTTAAAAGAAAAGAAACAAGTGAACAAAATGGATTGCAAGTTTAAATAAAACAAGAAAAAAAATCAAGTAATAATTTGTAACAAAGTCTGCCATAAAAATCACAACAAGGCAGTTTATAACAACTATTATAATATTGCAACGATTTACATCCAGCAGGGGGTCAAGTAATAATATTGATTTTAAAAACAGATATGGAAAGAAAACAAAATATACGTTTCATGATAAAATGCCAACAATAAACGAGAAACGGCATATTATGCATTTTTAAGTTAGCTTAAATATCTAAAACATGTCACGTTGTATAATATATAATAATAATATGTTCAATATTCACAATCACGTTACTTATTTTTATTTTTACGCTATAATTATACTTACGCATGTAATAAAAATAACACAGAAATAGACACTGCTTTTTAAAACAAAAACAGTTTTTATCAGGCAATTATTAATTTTATTTTATAATTACGGCGCTAGAAACTACACATCGGATAGTTCACTATGGTTGTTGTACCCGAAGGGTGGAGGTGGATACGATTCTCCTCCCCCTCCTCCTGGACTTTGTAGACTACTCTCAGTGGTGGTTGTGGGAGTCGTTACTCCTCCCAGTTTTGTGGGTACCACAGACACAGGCGTGGGACTGCTGTTATTATACGAGGACGTGTTGTTAAATTGCGGATGATGATGAGATACCATGGGTATTGCAGGGGTGCCACTACAATTACTCGTTAGGGAGTGTACGGAGGATGAGGAGTGGATAATTTTGGTATAGCCGGAATTGGACGACGTTTCAATAGACATTAGCGTATGAGGGGAAGGAGATTGAAATTGGAGGGGATTCGTGCTTGAGGGTGACACGACTGGAACGTGTTTACTGATATTGTCGCCAAATGGAGCGGGAGGTGGTATGGTCAGCGCTGTAGGGGAGTAGTCGTCAATTGTCATGTGTTGGTGATGTTGTTGTTGGTCCGATTTATCCGACGAGGTGTTGAGAAGAACGGTATGCGTTGATGGGGTCGGAAAGCACTTCAGCAACGCAGTCCGGAAGGCGAGCTTGGATCCCTTTCACGTTGTCCGTTTTAAGCTCTCTCATGCCACGGTAAAACTCTTCGCGCGTGAAACGGCACATTTGTTCAGCGCCAAATTTCCACGCAAGCACTAACACTTTGAAGTCTTCCGGTTTTACCTCAAGGTCCCTGCACAACTTTTCGATACCTTCCGCAAGAATCAAGTCTTCATGTGTGTCCTTGTATAAATCGAACACTGCCGAAATCTTGGTTTCCGAGTAGGCGTTGTTGTTGTCCCTGTGGAACAGAGAAAACAAAAATTAGTAAAAATAATAATTAAGGGGTTTCGTTGTGGATTAATTAAAACTGTTTGTACTGCTTACTTAATTGACGGGCTGGAAATGATAGAGGACTTTTTATCACTGCCACTCCTTCCTAGCGGAGGTATCCGCGAGTAAAAAGTCTTCTTTTCTGCCTTCTGGCTACTTGATACACTAGTTGGTCCACTGGCCACTCCATCCAAGGGGGAAAGCATGTGATGATGATGTGCATGGGATGTTGTGGTTGAACCTGGAGTACAACTTCCATTTCCATACCCGTCACGGCCTATCCCACCAACCCCGCCCCCACCATCATTATTACGTCCCGACATGGCTCCAGATGCGCCTGCACCCAAGCTGCCAGGGTTTTGAAGTTCTAAAAGAAACCAACAAGTAGGCATAAAATTTTCTAATTAAATGCATATTTTTTAAAAAATGTCATGAAATGCAAGTTGTTTTCCATACCCGTTAATTTCTTATCTCCGTCGGTCAGCCAACGTTCAGGTTGCTCATGGGAGGACGGTTCAGTGCAAGAAACACAATTTCCCATGGCCCACGAGAAAGAATCTCTTGCTTTTAAAGTTATTTTTTGTGAGTAGCTCCTGTCTTGGAAGAGTATCGTTCCAACCGTAAAATTAAAATTTACCCTACACCTACTCGTACTTTATTTTTGACTGAAAATTCTATACAATTTGTGTGTGATTCTGTTGAAAAAAGTACTTTCTCGTTTCATCATTTAAATCTACACTGTTTTTAAGTAAATTTTCTTCTGAGCTGAAAAGGTGTAACAAAGTACAACGGCGGTGTTTGTATTCTTCCTACCACTGATGCTACGGCTAATGACGATTTGTAATTAAGTAACTGTTGCACGCACATAGTGGCTACGACTATAATTATCTCCAGTTCCAGTCATGGTGGTGTATTTTGTATTGTGTGGATACAATTTGATAATAAAATCAAATGAGCCTTTCTCTCTCTCTATCAATCTAATTATCATCACTAAAAGTTCTCTAGCGTACTGCTATGAAAGTCTAAACTTGTGAATTAACTCTGATTTACATTATAACTCCGTGCCTTTCAAACGACCTACCCACCTACACAGGAAATAAGTCTACAATATTTTCCCGTTTTACGTGGTTGCCCATTCGTATCATCCAATCATCATCAGCATCATCTCCGTTCGGCAAAAACTCACATTTTCATACACAAAGTTACTAACTCCTGTTGTCGGTGTGTTTCAAGTTGTAACAGGAACCTTTAGAAAGAAAATACTTTTATTATCATTCATTCAGTATTCATACGTCTCAAACTCTCATCGTAGCGACCATTGTCAATTTAACAATTTGTCTTTAAACCAACTTACTTTAAAAAGTTATATGCAGAGAAAGTACTAAAAAAGTCGTAACGTTGTAAATGTTCAGAGCTATGGTTTATTGCACTGGTGGTTGTTGTTGTTCCTGTTAGTCCTGTATCGCACCACTATCACCAATTCTATTTCCCGTTTGTTTCTCAGGTCCATTAATAATACAACTTATCATCACCTGTATCATCAAATCGGTTCGTCGTTGTTTCTCTCGTCCACCAATCCCTGCCCTTCTCTTCTCTGGCACTCTATTTTGTACAAATTGTATCCTTTCCAATAAACCCAATGTAATCAATCACCCCCACCCCTCTATTTTTACGATTTGCACACAAAATCAGAGATTACCACTCGTAATTCATTCCCTCATCATCATCAAGTTTCTCATATTAAATCACAAGCACCCACCAAAACCACCTACACACATATCGACAAAAAAGTAACAAAAATATCACTCTCGTCCATTTTCTATACTCCACAGCTCTGTTTAATCCTTTCCCATGTCTCTCCCGTCATTTTCTTAATTATTCCATCTCCACTAGCCAAACTACTTGAGCTCTGCTAACTTTTATTTTTTAAACTTGTTTCTTGTTTTCTTTTCGTTCTTCCCCTCTCTCTATCACCAAACACACCGAGGATTATTAACCTGTGTGCTCCTGTGGCCTGACAAAAAATCTACCTCTCCAGCAGCAGCATCAGCAGCAGTTAGAGAAGAAAAATTTATCGTGTGTGTTTGTGTGTGCTTTACTTTACATAAAAATTTGTCTCTTCTTGTTTCGTCTCCCTCAATATACTCCTTCTTCTACTGCTCTGCCTCTTCTTCTTGTGAATTACTTTATTACAAGAAGATGAAAACCCAGCGAGAAGAAAGAACCCATTCTTCCTTATTTTTTTATGACGGCGATGGTGGCGATGCTGGCTGCTGCTGATGATGCTGATCGCTTCTCACAAAAACACACAGTGTACACTTGTGAGTGTACTCTACTTCTAATACTAACTACAACTACAACTTCTACTACACATATTAGATAGGTAATATTATTCACAAACAAAATTCATTCCATTCCTCATCCACTCCACCACTACAAAACACAGATCCACAATCCACACACTTCTCACACCACCAGGTTTTTTCTATGTACCTTTAAAAAACTTCTCTCTTTTTGCTTCGGTAGTAGTGCTTTGCTTGGTACAAAAAGTAGAGCTCTCTCTCTCTCTCTCTGTTTCTCCGCTTGCTGCTCGCTTGTATTTTGTTTGAGGTGTCTCTCTTATGTTGTTAGCTGTTATCCAACAAACAGTTCTCTGGTTCACTCTTCTCTCCCTTTTTTTCCTCCTTTACACATACACGCATACAAAAATATTACTCGTTCAACCAGAGATATATTGGATATAATATAGGGGCACATATATAAAGAGAGAAACACGGGTAATATAGCCTGTTAGCTAGTATCGTGTTTTACTACGAGCTTAGGTACCCACGATGACAACGAGTAAAGCCATAATAATATTATTTTCCCAAAAAACTACAGAATCGTTACTAGTGTGTTATAAAAGATACATAACTTTTTGCCTTGCTAGTTGGATATTATGAGAAAATATGGCTATTGTAAAGGGTTCGTATGTAGAGGTACAAGAGAAACGGCAGTTGTTGCTTGTATGCAAAAGAATAAAATATTAGCAGCATTCATCCCTCTAATCTAATCCCTGGTGTAGAACATTCGTTGTCGTCCTCGTTTATATAGTGAAGTCAGTGGTGTCTACTAGCCCCAGCTTTAAAATGAGTTTACTTCTGGTTTTTGTGCAAGAAGAAGAACACAAGAGGAGTAATAATGTACTTGTTGGAGTGACGGACAGACAGACACGATGGTAATAATAACAGCATTAAATGTTTTATGCAGGCAATATAAGATGTAAAGTCGGCGAAACAGTGGAGGAGAGTGTGAATACATGTGCGTCGCAGTAGAAGAGAAAAATGGAAGGGAAGGGTTTGAGTTGGGCTTTAGCGGTGGATGGGTGGTAGTTTAGATAGAGAGCGACGACAAGCTACAAACAAGAGGAGGAGGATGTGATGACGATCATCAGTTTTGTACTTGGTTGTGGTAGTTGTTGGTACAGTATCTGATAGCATGGTTGTCGAAATTTGGAGGGGAGGGTGAGCATGATGGTAAAAATCTGCGCTTTTAAAACTCCATCACGGCCGCTGCCACCGCCGACGACGTCGTCTTCTTTTGCTGTTGTTGCAATGCGTAAAGTTCTCAGAGATAAATGGTGAGGCTCAATTTTTTGCAAGAAAGGAGATGACGACGATGATGATGATGGGGAAGGAGATTGACAATAAAAGAGGAGTAAAAAAAGTAGCGCAGAAAGAGAGCGTTAGACAAACACTTGAAAAGGTTTACTTAAACGAAGGAAGAATAACAAAAGCGGAGAGTTGAGAAAAGCTTCTCAATGTTCTCGTGTTGTTGTATCAATCTTGAGTACATCAATCACAATAGCATTACTGAGGCTGTTAGTAGCTTATTCTCCGCTGCTGCTGCTACAGGAGGATGATGATGATGATGTCGGCGTCGGCGATGTTAGAAAACTGCAAATGTTATACTTTGAAGGAAAAAAAGTAGATTTACGGAGAAACAAGTCGATTTTCTCAATGGATTATTCATAGGATGCGGGAGTAGTAGATGTGTACAAGAGGGGTTTTGTGTCGTTGTCGTCGCTTCTGTTGTTGTTGTTTGTTGCTGCTGCTGCTGTTGCTTTTCTGAAAGAGGATTTTTTCATTCAGATTTAAGATTATTCTGTTGGAAAAGATGGTACGGGGTTGATAAACGAGAAGCAAGAATATTAAAAAATGAGGAAAAAATGTATCCAGCTTGCAAGAAAACCAGTCTTCCAAAAGTGTTCCACTTGTCGTCATTAATGAAACAAGAGTATAAGCTTGTATGAAAGAACGTGGAACTGAGAGAGAGAGAGAGTGATAGCTTGACTACATTATCGTCGTAAAGTTGTATGCAAACACACTACAAGTGTAAGAAAAATGTTGATACCTCAAACGAACAGATAAAAAATCCCATTTTAACCCTTTCAGACATCACAAAATTTTAACTGCATAAGCAAACATGGATTTTCCTTACAAACCAGTACCGTTTTGTGTTTTCTCGTTTCCTCGACGTTATCGTCATCATCATCATCGTTACCGTCCTGCATTTTCAGAGAACGGAACGACCGACATAGGAGAAACCCCCAGAGTGCCAGTCCAGTTCGGCAGACAGTCCTATTTCATACATATTTGATGATTTTTGCAGGACAGAACGGTCGCTATTTCTCCTTACTTTTGCTACTTTCTTCCTGCCACAGCAAAAACAAAAAATTGCCAGGCCCCACAGTTCAGCTGTAAACCTGGCCAGTTGTGTCATTATTGTACATAGTCATGAAAATGATGATGATGATGATGACGATGACGACAACTATCGTGTGCACTAGTGGCCCTAAGTTTTCAGAGAGAGGTACGTAGTGGCCCCATTATCGTGATACCTGATGTCATCCTCTTTTCCTCTGTGAAAGCAAAACTCAAACAAACTGTGCACTTCTGCAGTTCGTCCACTAAACAGTCGCGTAAACGATGTACACACTTTACGAACATGTAGACATGGTAGAATAATCGTGTACAAAACCATGTAACTACCTAAACCCTTCAATTACGTAACATGAAACAAAAAGGTTATTACACTGCTATTTTTGCTGTTCCCTAAAAAACACACTAATATGTATAATATGATGTATGTGTGTATATATACATAATATACACGTCTCTTCCATAATGTATTTACCCACGTAGACATGTTTCACATTATTACATTTCCTTCCCTTTGACTCTCTTTCCAACCGAAAGAACCGGAGAGAGAGAGCAGGAGGACAGGAAAAAAGGTTTACAGTTTTTCTCTCTTTACATGTGCACCCACCTATTAGAAGCTTTTTATTCTGCTTGTTTGTTGGAAAAGTGGTAAAAATGCTGCAAGCCATGTAGTCGAATCATATAACAGACCGAAAAGTTTTGTCATGATGATGTTTTGTGATCTCTCATCTCTCTCTCTCTCCTTCGCTGCCCTCTCGCACTGTCATGTTGTTCCCTTCTCTTTTTTTCTCTGGGCGTTCTTTCCTGAGAGCAACCTAGCAGCAGTGTGGAGTTGAGGATGATGATGACGACGGCGAGAAGGATGATGAAAAACGAACAGAGAGGAAAACATGGGCCTGGTCTTTAAAATGTCTGTGAAGAGGAGGAAAAGGCTTCATTGCTTTTGTAACATCTACCTTACCACAGCGTAAAATGCACATAATGTGTGATGCTTGTATTTGTGTGGTTGTTGGTCATGCAATATGTTTTGCTCTAGAGAGAGAGAGAGAGAGAGAGAGAACTGAAATTCGTCTAATAAACATTTCAACATTTTCTACAGAAAATTGTATGAAAGAGCCGAGAGCATATAATATTGTCAGTGTGTGTCTATGTCTATGTAGGTATATCCCGTTTCTCAGTACTCGTCTCAACTCTATCCACATCACAAACAATTACAGTTTACAATACAATCCAGCAGCCGCAGTTGCTGTTCTCTCAAGAGAGAACGGTGGTTGGATTTGTGTGTAGGTACATATAAATTTCCTCTTTGTTGAGTAACACAAAAGAGTGGTAGTGTGCTTATTTCAGAGGTGCACAATTGAGTTACATCTTTTATTGCTCCGTATAGCTGAGATGATACATTGCTTCTTATAGCTCTCACAGTCCCAAAACCAACCATCCAAAAGATTCTTCATTCTTTGGTGGAAGAAGCAGCCGTATGAGAACAACTGTGATGATGATAAAACACAGCAAAAAGAATATCCTCTCTGCTGTTCTCTTGCTGTAATTATCCAGTTTGTAAGCATTTTTGAAAAGAGAAGAAGGATAGGTAGTAGTAATACGGGGTAATACAAGTGGAAGGAATGCTCGCTGATGATGATGAACAGAGAAAAAGGATTACCATTTGGATGGAATGAAGGAGAATGAGATGTTGGTACTTGGTAGTAGTGGCATATGTAAACATGTTTGCAGGAAACTTAACTAAAACCTTTTGAGAATTCACTAGAGAGATGTGGATCATTGTGGATACTTCTCTCTGTGTGCATCGTCGTGATGTACCACAATTGGAAAGGGAACCTCGGTCGGTGGTGTTATGGTGCTTTGCTGCTTCGCTGCTGATGATGATGACTATGACGGTGCTAGCAATAATGAAGTAGGTGAAGCACAATGTAGTAAACGAAATAGTGAATGTTTGCGTTTTTTTGTTAAGTTTAGTTACATTAGTACAAGATGACATGAGTTGTGTGATGGCATCACGGTTGGTTGATCATCATCGTGACCGAGAGGTATGCCTACCAAGCTTCTCATTGGGGTCTTTGGTTGGGAGATCATCGTCACTATCATCAGCATGGTACATGTATAGGTAACTAGTTGGTTTGTATTGAGCGTCTAAAATTTTGAGAATTTTCTTTGTGAGTGTGTAAATAAGCCGAGAGAGAGGTATTAGTCAGTCCATTAGATGATGAAGAAGAAGTGTGACTTGAAAGAGAGACGGAGAAGAAGAGCTTTCTGAGAATCGAGAAGAGAGGTGTATTAGCAAAAATGAAAATCTATTCTGAGTTTTTCGTCAAGCTGCTGCACAATGGAAGATCATAAAAGCGATGAAAACTATCCAGCAGTAGTGGGCATTATAGATCCGGCTGTAATGGTGAGGTACACAGCCGATGACGATATGAAAAGTATTGTGATCTTTTTGCCTTTGTGCAGGCTGTTGGCTTTTTGATTTGAGATGATGATGGCAGGGCAGGGGTTATAACAGTCATAGGAAAGTTATGAGGCAAAACGGTAGATTCCAAGAGAGTAGAAGATGAAGACGACGAACCGCAGAGAGTAGGAGAAAGGAAAAGAGAGAGAGAGAAACGTTTTTAGGTTTTAACAAGATGGTCTGATGTCCTTTGTGAATTGGTTTTATGAGGATATTATTATTGGCCTCGGTCTATTTTACCCGTCGTCGTGTATAAAATGAAACTTTAGCCATGTGAGAAAATGGAGGAATATTGCCTGGGGACAACTCAAGGGAATCAGGGCCGGATTGAATGTGTGTTCATCTCCTTGAAATCTGATGTGCCTTACTTAACGTGAGTATATATAAGGGAGAAGAGAGAATGCATTAAGACATTAAAAGTGGTACACACACTAACAAAGAAGAGTGTAATAGTCGCATGACTTGGCATGACATGACATGATGATGACTTCAACTCAACGGCTGTTGAATGGATGGAGAAAGATATAGATATGGTATTATACTCGCTTGAGTGGTTTGTTCGAAATGAAGCTTTCACAAGGAATCAGATTGAAGCATGATGTGGAAATGGAATCAAGTGGAAGTACGTCAAGTGGTAAAGGATAATTTCTTGGAAATATATCCGGGATGCATGTAACAAAGGATGCATAAACATAAAAGGATAAAAGGACTTCTACGGATTTTGCTAAGGATTTCCATGTCGAGAGACATTGTTTTACAAATGATTAAAGCGTAGTGGAACCACTAGGAAGAGTAATCTTGTACGTGTACAAGCATATTAGATGAGAAGAGTTTTCCCTGTGGATGATGCTGTAGTATTTAACAAAAATAAAAATCATAACGACATTATTACGTTGTACATTTCTTATTGAAAAAGTAGTAAAATGAATATTATAAGAAAAAACCGTTAAGATCAATTTTCATGCTATTAGCCATTCATTTTTGGTATTCATTGATTATTTAAGGGCGTTATATACTTGTTAAATCGTACACAAAAATTAAATATGTTATGCTACTGATGATAATGCACTACCACTAGATAAACCCATTGAAAATATTGCAGTGGACGGGGGTGCCGTATTCGGGAGAAAATGTTGATAATAACTTTTAGTAAATTCAATCATCAGATCTTGAGTGCAGTCTGGCTGGTCCCTGGTGTGCAGTCCAGGCGATCCACTGTAAACGGCGAATGAAGGCACCACAGTTTCCGGAGCCAAGACAGTATTGTCGGCTACCATACAACAGTCCTTGAGTACACAGCGTCGGCCCTGTATAATAATATTAATGAGTTCTCATAGTTGAAAGTTATTTGATTAACTTTTGTTCTTATTTAAAAACAATTAGAGAAAGGCGCGAACGTGGGAAGGAAAGCTTACAATTATACAATTTTTTCCTATGTAAACGTATGACCCAATCACAGCAGCATTTACTACGGAACCTTCTCCAATGAAAACATTGTCTCCAATGTGTAACGGGAAAAATGCAACACTGAAAAAAGTAAACGGTGCAGTTTCATTATGAAATATAAATGACAAAAAACTTAATTTGACTGAGACGAGACAGGTTTTCTTACCCTTTACTAAATTTCTTAAATGGAGGCCGAACAGTAACGTGTCTATCAATAATGCATTGTCTTCCAATCCTGACACTCGCCAAATCTCCACGGATTATCACCCCATCGCGGACAATTGACTTTCCATTAATTACGATATTTTGGCTGCCGCACAAAACCGTGCTTCTGCTCACCTTGTTCCCAGATGCCTGCAAAAACAACATTATTTAATTTAACTGTCGATAACTATTTAATTTACTCCATATATTATTATTATTATTTTATTAATTACCGTTTCGACGAAATCCTGCTTGTTGTAAAATATGTCTTTTAGTTCCATTTTAACCACTCTAACCAGTATTGACAATCACAGAAATAAAAATGGTTTGAACCAGCTGCCAGTCAACTGCTCTGAAAGATAGTAAACAAATTACCTACACAGCAGCACTTAGCACTAGCACTCTCAAAAAATCCGAAAAAGTCAAAGCACAATGCTTGCAAAATGTATTAAAATTACACTAACTTTTAAAATTGAATGAAAACAATATAAATAGAATCAAATGGACGGACACGTATCTTGCATTCCGAAATAGAACTTTTAAATTTTAAATAAATATATTTTGTATTTAATTTTTCTCCTCCGCTAATAAATTGTGCAACAGTGCAACTCGTTTTACAAATTCGTTTCTATAAATCTGATGACAGTCATCAGCCCGTAGTTCTCAGCTCAGCTGTTTCGTTTCAGCTTAGCCGTCGTTGTGTGTATAGTTTTGTCAAATTTCATTTCTGCTATTGGGCATCGTTTTGGCATGTGCATCGCTGCACTGCACTGTTGCACTCTTCGCCCAGCTTACAAAATTGAACTCAATAACGATTTGCATTCCTTTGTAAAAATTTCAAAATCAATCAAAATATTAATGATAAATATTTTCTGCAGTCGACAAAAAAATATTGCGGAAATGAAAATCGGACAAGGATTAACCATCTCCCAAGAATAGTTCCTCTTGTAAATAAAAGCAAAGCCCATTTCTCAGAAGTGTTACTTATTTAATTGTTAATTCAAATTTTCACAGCAATTCCCATTTATGTTAGTCACACATTAGCTGTGAGCATTGTGGAATGTTGGAATGTGAAAGAAGGTACATATGCATAGAGAAATTAGATCACGCAACGGGTTGACATTGGTTCTTTATTGGGTTGACAAGTACCAAGGAATATCGCGCATCTGCATCTTCAGCCTTGACAATTATTTGGCATCTCATTTGTCAACGTTGCGGTTGTCCTCTTCACTCTTCACATCTAGACATTTTTCAACTCGTATAAATAATCAGTCGTCATATTATAGGATCCTCATCACTGATTATCTAGATAATTATTATTACGGATGAGAGGAGACTGCGCACGACGACGCCACCACACAGTCATGTTTTAAAAATGCAATTTAGTATTCCACGGCCAACCCGTCGTACACACCACATCAATAATAATTATTATTAGTAGCGTTCTATTTTAATTTACATATAAGATTACATAAGACTTGGTGGTAAACGAAGTGCAACTGTCACGATTCCATCGATCCTCCAACCTCGTCCGTCGGGTACTAGCTTTTCTATCTAGCTTCTACTATACTATAATGATCAATTATTGTTATTATTGATAGAGAATGATAAAGCTTCAATTTCCAATCCGCCCCAATAAAAACGTGGATAGTTGACAAAGTGCACAATTGCACAGACAACAGAGGATAGGGTGACGAGGTGACGGAAAAAGGTACCGACATTGAGCAAACTTTACTGATATCCCTTTATAGGTATTCTAATTATTACAACAACAATGTACTTTACCAAAAGGTGGTCAAATTTAGGTGATTCTCACGAGTCATTCCGTAGATAAAGTGGAAATACACAAAGTACATATAATTGGATTGGTGACCTGCTGATCATAAGGGTCCGCATCGCAGTCTTCGTCGTGAGTAAGGATTGTAAAGAATGATATGATATTATTACCTGAGCTTCCAATAAGTGTAAAAAATTGTAAACGGTCAAGTAATTTTTAAAATGTGAAAGGAAGCGCGTTGTTCGTTGTTCCTCTTTCCAATTTTTTTCATCACTTTACTCCAAAACATGCATTACCTCACGACAATATGTTATACGCGGCTGTACATTTTTTTGGCATCATGTCATGCCATCATGTTACTATTTAGGTAGACACATGTAAATACGTAGGGCACTAACATGCACTCAAAAAAGTTATCATGAAGAACACTTGGTCCTTGAAATATTATTACCTATTATAAATGAACTTGTTGTGTAGTAGCCCTTCTTATTCCACTTGGCGCTCTTTGCCGCAATAATATGCGGATTTTTATGTTCCGTCAAATATCATTGCTATATTATTGTCGCGAAATCACATTTTTGCATTAGTGACAAACGCGCACTTACTTAAAATCAACACGAACAACAACGTCTAGTCGTCATCATTTCCACTTATTTAATAGACTTTCATATAATAATAGTCAGCGACAGTGACCACGACTTTGATCCCATTTTGAACACGCAAAAAGGCACTAAAATAAAAACTTTTAAAAAATTTGAAGGGAAGCAGCAAAAATGCAGCGAGGGGGATATAATTTAACAAAATGACAAATTATGTTGACATTGAAAATCCTTTTTGCAACTTGTACCTTTCATACAGAACCCAAGTAATTATTAATTATCCGAAAAAGTACAAAACATTGATTTTTTCCATTCACCGCAGTTATATAGCTACAAACTTTTAACAAAATCGTTAGAGTATCGTTAATTCACTGTATAGCGTGTAATTAGTAATTAAATTGCAATGTCTGGCGGTGGCAGGCAAAGTTATAATTATCCGTAATATTTCATACCGTTACTCAAACTCAAACACGTTTTGCGTGCGTGCATGCGTTCCTTCTTACATAAATTACCAACGCGAGAATAAGAACAATCACCAACGAAGATGCAAATTTAAATCAAGTCGATACTGATTTGATTCATCCTTTTTTGATTTGGCCTTCATACTCTAATTAAAACTCAAGTTTGTTGAGAATGGGAAGAATACAAAAAAGATACCTAAAAATGAAAATAATATGCAATCTTTATTCTGATTTACCGTTGAAGATAAACTGATAATGGAGATAGGCAAAAAAACGCGCCGTATCAGTCAAGTATGTAACTGCTTGTTCTCTTCACTTCAAACTGACAACGCGAGATAAATCAATTTAAAATGGTTTCCTTAATTGAAAAATAAGTGCCCTTTAAAACCTTGATTAAACTTTCTTATTACGGAAGAGGAAGACATGTAGCCATTTAATTTAAGGTACATACACATGCACATACATTTTCCTTCCTTGACTGTTTTCATGTTTTCAATGATTTTTTAACGGTTTCATCGGGAAACTCAAAAAAACCTCATTTAAATTTTGGGTTTTAAATGGCGCATTTATTTTTCGTATTTCTTTACGTTTGAAGTAACGCCATCAATGCAGAGTAAGTGTAGAGCTTGTTGACTATAGACTAGTAATTGAGAGCCGAGCTCATGTAAATTACAACTTACATCTCTATCGCTTACAATTTTCAAATTGCTAACAATGATACGTGTTAACAAGATCTTTATAATAATTAGGTAGTCTAATATAGTTGCCATTTCGCTCTCTGACTCACCGTGCAACCAGCAAAAAAAACGTTTTTCAAAACATCAACAATAATAAGCAAATAAGCGTGAACGAAAGAGAAGACTAAACAAAGCGAAACAACTCGTAACAAACCTTCATTGTTCAACAACGCCACTTCATACTCTCTACAATCTGACCACATTTGATAAGCGGTTGAGAGTGGTTGTTTTTCAAACGCCATTTCATCTCATCATCATCGTCTTTAAAAAACAACAACAATGCCCAATTTTTTAAATTCATAATCAGGTGTCTTATCTGATGATGACAAGCAAACTTGACCATAATTTTCTCGTGATATTGAAATGCTCTTTTGTCATTTTCAAGTTTTTTTTCGTTGATGCGATTACGATACCTATATGTATGACTAGCTGCAGGACTCCAAAAAGTACTCCTTTGTCGTGAAGTATCATTAAATCGGAATTGAGCAGAGAGGGCGCCCACTACTACAAACAATTCGAAAATTGAATTTTCTGTGGTCGTGCAGTGTTTTCCATTTCATTGGGTAAAATGTCAGTTTAGTCTACGCTGTTTCGTCGCCGTCTCCAAGTCACAATAATAAAAGCAGGTACACACGATTATTGGTTATTCAACAACATCAGCAGGTGGTAAAAAAATCGCGTCAGTTTGCCGCGCTGCTGATGGTTAAACCCATAAAAAGTAAACTAATCGCATATTTGGAAGTTTAACTGTATCAAACAAAGCAGAAGAATGTGCATTTTATGATTATGAAGCAGAATTAATGACCCTTTTTAAACACGTGAGTTATCAATCAACTGAAAACATTGTAGAGAGTTTTAATGAAGCTGCCGTGTGCAAGTGTGTGTAGCAGAGTGCACGTTGTTGTAAGTTGTATACACACTTGTGCCTCTATAAAAGTGACAAAAGACAACCTGAGACGATATGATAACGCTGATAATATGGCGATGGTGACGACATGACATAACAGGTCAAGTTATTGCCGATGCTGCTGGTACCATTGTATTGTCGCGTGCCAAAATGCGTGAGCAAATGAAGCACGACACCACCGTGTCGTACAAACTCTGGCTCTTTTCTACTCACAGGCTCATACTTTCAACTCTGCTAAATATTAAAATAGTCAAAGTTTATAACAAATTAAATTTATTTTCTGTTCGGCTACCAATTTTTATTTGTTCGTGCGTATTAAATATTAATAGACGTAAAAAACATGGGAATTGTATGCTAATTTTTTATTAACTTTTCCCTTCCTTTTTGGACCCATTTTTCTCAAATAATGAGCGCAAAATAGTTCGTTTATCCTATAAATTTTGTTAATTGCATAATAGCTATAATATTAAAAGGAGGGGAAAAAGTTCAAAATGAACTTTTTCGAACGTAAACGGTCAATCACTTTTCATTTAAGACTGAATGGTCATCATCATCATTATAAAGTAGCAGCCAACACACGCATCAAAAACTAGCCTAGCGCAAGAGAGAATCAGAGAATTTCTGCATGATTTTGTGTGTGCTTCTGTGTGGTGGTGTGTTTGAAGTCAAGTCAATTTAACAGAACGCATTAACCAAATTGCAAATTTAACGACGGCTGCTAAATCTTGTCTGCATAATTTCTAAAACACGTTATTGCACACTCATCTACGCTTGCCTTACGATTAGTTGCATATTATTGCTGTGCTGCTGCAAGTAATGATGCGCATCATCTTGATCATCATCACCAGATTAATGTTTACTTTTGCTGTCTTGCATAATCTGTCATTTGCGGATTTGCGACATGAATTTCAAGTTTTATATTAATAATTACAGCAAGCAGTTACTCATTCATTAGATTAAATGGCTTGCCGGTTGTCAAAAAATTACATCAAAATGGTGGTGCTCGCGGTGCTAGCAAAATAGTGGTAACGTCTGCCTGCGAGGTCGGTACAACTGTTTGTATTCTCGAACAAATTTTGGTGCACTCTCAGGAGTTATCGTATTTTACTGCGATAATATGACACGCATTTTAACATTATTAGCTCGTCACCTGCCAAAAAAAGTAAAAAGACGCTTTGCAAAAGTTCCACACAGAAGTAGTATCAAATATCAATCCAAACAAATCTACCTTTTTATTATCAATATTTTATAACTTTTGCTACATATTTTATAGATTAAATGACTTTGTAGAGGGCCGTATCGTTGTCATCATAAAAGAAGGTCTCAGTATGGTAACGTCTACTTACCAGTACAACGACACTTTTCAAGTTTTGCCATATGAATTTGTCCACTTGATATATATACTTGAGATCATTGCGTAAATTTTGTGCTATTGTGATTGAATATCAACAATAGCAGTAGTTTACATTTAAACAAAAGTATAGCATATTATTTTTTTAAATCAACGGCCAATGTCACAATAGCGTCATCATCAAGTAATATGGAGTCGCTCAGTGCATTCAGTAAAATACCTGCAATCTGCATGCACATGATTCACTTACCTCACGGCGATAATTTTGGGCGAGGCTTCATATAGCATATTTGCTTGACCATATCAACGCAACCCAGTAAACATTACACTTGACCAAAAAACAATTTTAAAATGTACACCCAACAGCAGACACGTCTCGGCGCTCCACTAGGTCCACCGTCGTCGTCACAGCCTGTCCATTTCAATGGAACCAGAAGACAAATAGCGAAAGAAATATTGAAGCAGGAAATGATTTAACCGTCGTGGCAAAAATCCCCATCAAAGTCATTAACAATTGGAAATAGCATTTGTTTTTGTTTTTTTATCATTGTCAACATGAGTAATGACCACTTTACGTAACATTCATTCAACTTACATGTGTATTCACAAAAACCAATGGACATGATCACTGATAACTGTGATGTGATCACCGCGCCGATCGATCAGGTTAAAGATATCTGTCTCCTTGATCTTCGCGATTTAGGACCATTTGACTTGAACAGTCCCAGCCCAGCAATAATACATTATTATGATGACATTTTAAGAAAAAAGGCGACACCTTCTTTTCCTTACTGCCAGTTATAACTTTATTTGAAGTGGTATTGGAGTACTAAAAGCATTTACCTGTTACCACCACCAATCGATACCAGAAGCAGTGTTTTAGATTTATAAGGACAAATCGCTACACAAAAAGTAAATATATTATCTTCCATGCGGATCAATCAATAAAAATTGTGATTAATGGACAGACAACTAACCAACACATAAAATAGGTAGTGGTAGTGTTTATCTAGTCTTGTAAACAATGTAGCAATTTTGAAAAATGATGGGGTGGGGAATGGTGGTTCAATAATGGTTAAATTGGGGTACAGCGTGTGTGTGAAGCACTTTTAAGCACTGCAATTTTTGCGCTCTTAGTTTTTTCCGACAAGCTGCACGCAAAAAAGTATGAACATGAAAAAAAGTTAGAATTCACAAGTGCAGCGCATATATGCTTTCACTCTTTTTTTTTTTACAAAAAGCGGAACGCATTTTTGTTAAAAGGATTGTTAGCATTCCTTGTTTTTTTCACAAGGAATAAAAAAGACAACCTGTTATGTCTTATAGATTACGATTACGCGTGCATTCCTAGTCAGGTAGAAAGAAACAATAAAAATGTTCATTCTTATTGATCAGTGAGCTCATTAAATTAGCTTGAAGGCAAAAATAAGTCGATATGAAAGAATGCGTGTATGTGGATAGTGATCGAATCACTGGTCAATCTGGTTACCATCATCTCTGTTGCAGTTATTTAAAAAGGCGACTATCAATTCCTTGAGGAAAAATCGTGGTTAGGTATTTATTTATGGATTCCTATTTGTACTTTTCAGTGCGCCGCCGTTCTAAATTGAGTTTAGCTATTTATCTCGTTTGTCCATGACGCGGTGCGCGGTGGTGTCACATTGAAGCCTTGTAAAGGTTAACTATCATCAGCACAGTGAATCAGATGTGCTGCTATTGAAATAGAAATTTATTATTTATTGTTTTGTCGTGGTGGTGTCAATGGAAAGGGTAAAAAGTATTTAGTTTCAGCCGTTTCGCCTAAGGAGGATTTATATATGTTGAATGATGATAAGAGGATGACAGGATGTCTGAGGTCGAGGAATGTGACGTCGATGTAACCGTAACACAAGTAAGTGAGCGTGTGTGTACTTTATAATAACTGACACAACCTGCGTAAAAATATTTAGGTCAAATCTAGTTTTAAATCTGTCCCCTACAACAGCTGCTGCGTTTTAAAACAAACGACAAGTTTTTTCTTGTGGCAGTTAGCCTGCCTACAACTACACAGACAACAGTTGGCATTACATAACCAGACCTGTTATCAGGATCACTTATCATCGTCAGAGCAGTTAACATGATGACAGCTTTGACAAACTATACAGCACACCATATTACTACTGCACTGCTGTATTCCTTAAAGCAATGCCTTCAAAATTAAATGATGATGTATTTTTAATTGTAGCTACTCCGACCGAGACCAACCGACATATATTTCATACGCACCAACTTAGTAGTTATCGTCATCTCATCATAACTTGTCATCTCTGGTATTATAACTGATTACACGCATCATTGGCATAAGAAAAGCATAAATAAGCGGCAGCTGAGAAGATTGTAAACATGTCGACTTCCGTAAACAAAAGACGAAAATTTATTTGTCCTCAAGTAAACGTTGGGTAATAATACGCAAATCACGCCACATAAAAACCACCAGCGCACAACTTTCAAACACGAAAAAATCTTTAAATCGCCTCCCTCGGTCTTTTAAAAAAGTTAAATATCGGCTGCCTGCATACAAAATTGCAATAATTTTGCACGATTAAGATTACAAGATAAATTCCGTATTCGTCGTTTATAGAGGACTAATGCCAAACAGTCTACACATATCAGTCGAAAAAATCTTTTCATTCATGATTCATAATTAACAACAACAGTGTGCAGAATTATGTAAACGCGCTCTGCCAGATTTCAATGGATAGGATTATTATTATTATTATTTCGAATTGAACGATAGTCAAAAGCCGTCATCATACCTAAATGCAAGAGGCGTTTCCCTTAAAAAGTTACAAACCACATATACATTGACGCACACGCACATACACACACACACAAGCTGCATTTTCATTTTGGAATTGCAATGAAAGGAAGAATTCAAAAAGTGCAATTTATGCACTCCACACACTCTACTTTCAATTGACGATGGCGGTGTGTGGTGGTGCACGATGAAGAAAACATGCCATGATAGAACAACTAAACAAAAGCGTATTACTACGACGAACATTACCATTTTTTTTACTGGTTTCTCAGATCTGTGATGATGCGTGTCGTTGTAAAAGTAACAAAATGCAGAGGAGTCCAACCCCAACTGACACAGAGGTTCGCTGTTCGCTCCCACAAAAGATATAATGCCGTGTTACCTTTTTCTTTGTGGGAGATGTCAAATGTGTAAACCTTACTTTGCCAACTGCCAAGTAGTATAATAGTAATATTACCTATTTCAAATGAACTGCCTTTATATAGCCTCCACTCCACTAACATTAACATTGCACCACCAACTATCGGCGTACACAGAAAAAAACCCGCAGAGACGGATGATGATAATGATGATGACAAAGAAGAGGAATAAATTTAAAAAAGGGGCATGCGAAAATGCGAACAATGTGTGCAATCTTGTGTGTGATACATAAAAAATGGGAAACGTGAACGTGACAGTGGTACACTTAGCTTACTTTCAGATATAGCACGGTATAATCTGAGGGGGATATTGGAGGGGGATGAGAAGGAAAAGAAAGGGACAGTAACATAATTTCTTTACTACTACTTCTTCTTCTGTTACACTTCAAAGAAGCCGAGAGGAGTTGTAGTAACTCCCAGAGAGAGAATAACCGCCGACTCCTCTTTTTTGTCATTTGAGGTTGAGCTGATGATGAGCTTATCTAAAAATCAGCCAGCGTTCAATTTATAAACCACCACCACAATGTAATATATGTAATGTAACAAGGGAACTTGAAGACAAGGCGGTGGCTTGGCTTTGGCTGACTTCGACAAGAACAGATTGCAGTCTGCAGTAGTGGTAGGGTACCCCATGTCACCTCGGTATGGTCAACAGTACTCATCAGAGGAGAGAAAAAATAATGTGATTATTTTATCCAATCCATATAAAACATGGTCATTGAAAAATAATGCAATTTTTAAATGTCTGTTTGTGCAGCCGTGGTGGGGCTGTGGTGCCTGTGTGCAATAATAATTTATAAAGGTGATATAACTTTTTTTTTTATCCAAGTACAACGTAACTTTTTCCTTACACGCTTTATAAACTGTTTTTGTTTTCAATATAATAATCGTCAACGTCATTAGCAGAGCAGCTAGCACTGCCGTGGAGTTCCCCTACTTGACTGCCTGGTTTGATGACAGCGATGATGATGTTGATGATGATGACAATAAAAATGCTAATATTACATGCCTATTTCGATAATGCAATACAAACAATAATACACAATAACAGATCGAATACATCATGCCAACAATGCAGAAAGGTGGTCTCTCTGTTGCTGCTGCTGCTGCACAGCAGATACGAGTTTGCTCTACATTTTAATAAGAATAATGATTGATTAGGTATGGCATTATGGTTTTGCTTTGGTAGGGAACAGGATGATGATGCGTATCTCTCTGTTGCTGCTGCTGCTGCACAGCAGATACGAGTTTGCTCTACATTTTAATAAGAATAATGATTGATTAGGTATGGCATTATGGTTTTGCTTTGGTAGGAACAGGATGATGATGCGTTATTTCTGCAGTAATCTTCAACAGAGATCAGAAGAAGGCTTGTCAAGTCTCACACAACAAAACTGGGCAAAGCGAAAATAGGCACACAAGACAAAACTGCAAAACTATAAAAAAAGAGAGATGGACGATGGACTGCTGCGGGACAGAAGAGGATATTTTTATCCGTGCAATTGCAATCGTCGTTATTATTCACAAACATGATTGCATTTTTAGACTGCACGCGCAGGCAGGCACCCAGTCAAGTCTCCTTTTTTCTGTGATGCTGCTGAGTCTCATGGGCAGTGGAGTAGATTGTGCACTCATTTTTATAAATAGACCAATCAACAAGACCTATTAGCTTAGAGAAAGAATGCAAAAAAAAATCAGCTGCCTAAAAAGTTCACCTGAAAAATTAGATAATTATGGCGTCTATGTGTGTACTAGGCCATATAACTGCCACGTCGTCGTTATTTTTATTATAATTATAACACATGCCCCAATATACGGAGGTAAACTTCATTATCTCGCCTGATTACGATTTTCCGCTATTTATAAGGGATGCGCCACCGTATAATGTTGATGTTGTTGTTGCTGTGCTGCGGTTGTGATGATTGCGATCATTATTGTAGGATCCGTACAATTTTATAACAATCCTCACGAAAAGAAGGGACCGCATTGTTAATTTTAATTTTTTTACACGTGAATCTATTATGATAATTTTTCCTGGGTGCAAACCTTGTTGTAAAAAGAGACTAGTTTATGGGCTTGCTTAAAGCAAACCAGAAGTGCCACAACTGCAACTCATATGCAAAAGTATCTGAGTAAATGTAAAAATTGTTGCATATTTATTTATTATCTATAGTCTATAGGCGCTAATCGCAATAAGATCATTTTTGCTCTGTATTTTCGAAACATTAATTGATACATAATTTTTCCTACAAGGCGTTGCTGTGTATTTGTAGCAGAAGGCATGTGGCGGGCGATTCCACTTACAATGGGCCCGCAATATTATGATAATTTTTCCTGGGTGCATATCTACTTGTTGTAAAAAGAGACTAGTTTATGGGCTTGCTTGAAGCGAACCAGAAGTGCCACAACTGCAACTCATATGCAAAAGTATCTGGGTAAATGTAAAAATTGTTGCATATTTATTTATTATCTATAAGCGCTAATCGCAATAAGATCATTTTTGCTCCGTATTTTCGAAACATTAATTGATACATAATTTTTCCTACAAGGCGTTGCTGTGTATTTGTAGCAGAAGGCATGTGGCGGGCGATTCCACTTACAATGGGCTCGCACGAAGAGTGGAATAACCAAATGACTTGAAGCTTTTGGCTGTCAGTTAGAACGTGCTAAAAAATGTAGAATTTTAATTTTTAGTTTCCTACATCGCAAGGTCCCGTTTTTTCAAAAAATCTAGGACATTTTGAATTGCTCATTTAAATGCATGGAGAACTCTCATCGGGCGGAGAAGGGATAGGAGACAAAATTGGTGAAAAGTGAACATTAACGGAATAAAACAGAACGCCATATGACATCATAGACCGTACAATCACTGTAAAACTCTAATTGCGCTTCCTTCAAATCTCTATTGATTCATACCGTTTTTTGAAGAATCCTGGGAAAATAGGTACCTCTGGTTTTTGGACAGGTTTAGGGGACAATGGCTCCTACCGTTATTTTGAAATTCTGTCGGTCCATGCCTTTTGCCCTTGCTTTAAAATTCCTATATGGGCTCTATCTGACAATCAAAAGGTTTCAAGACATTGTTAGGTAATTCAACTCGTTGAAGTACGGAAAGGCCCATTGTGAGTGAGTACATTGCAGGGTACAGCTACAGCATGAGCATAACTTGTCTAGGCATTCACTCACGCGGCATATTAATTTTTTCCTCATTTTTAAATACCAAACTCCTCCACTTCAGCTTAGTTTTACCTCATATCTTAACTACTGACAGATGATGGATGTGAGATGGATATTGAAAAAAAATCAAAAATAAAACAAAAAAGTGAAAAATGTGAAAAATAAGGTATGAATTGTAGAAAATATAGGATGGGCAGTGCTAGTTCACACACACCACACATGCGAGAACTTACAAATTTACAAATCCGTGTGTTCAATTCATATGTATATGCATTTTTGCTAAAGTGTTAAGTTTAATGATGACGAAGATGATAAGAAAGGTTTGTTATTATTATGATGAAGAAGAAGCAAAGAGGTTGAAGTGATACACATTTAATATAGACTTGTGTGCGTTCCTAGTCCTTGTGTGTACGTGCACCACAACTTGCGCCAGCGAGACGTCTTTCTGAGGAGGATAAAAAGTAAATGTGCGTGCATGAAGGACCACAGCGCCTGCTGCAAGTCTGACTGAGGCTACCTATTCTCAAGACAGAGAGAATGGGAATCGTTGTTATTGCATATTTTATTACAGTTTGATTGTTGGAAAGGAATAGAAGAATTGTGTAGCGAGTAGACGTATCTAGTGGCTGCTGCTGCAATGCAACCAAGTGCCTAGCGGTTATCATCATCGTCATCATCACCATTATCCTCAGCGCGTTGCTTAAGGTACGAATACGAGGGTAGTGGAGAGAAGGGAACAAAGTAAAAAGGCAGAGGAGTCAAGAATATGTAAGCTGGGGTGAGCCAAGAAGAGAGTAGTCGCGTTGCGATAAGCCTATTGGCAACAACCGTTTTGTTAAACGCGAGCAGCAGCGTGTGCGTGTGTGATTGTGGGTAAAAGTGTGTGGTGTGGCGTTTTAGTTAACGCCAAGGTGTATTTTGTGTTTCCTATGGTAGTTTAGAAAAAGCTACCGATTTAAGGGAGGAAAGAGGAAGAAAAATAATAATCGTTTTGTTTTTATTGTTGCGAGAGATTTTTTTTCTGATGGGTTTCTAGGTCGTGGGGGTTATAAATAGAAAGAGATTTTGATTAGTTAGTTAGACACTAGGAAAAGTGTAATAGTCGACTACCGTTTAATTTGGAAATGATGCGTCGACATCATTCTCAGTGGCAGTGGAGTGTGGTGGTGATTGTGGGAGTGATGATGATGATGGCGGTGGAGGTTCGGCCTACTCCTTTGTCACATCAGCAGCAACTCCGAAGACGGGGGATTGCTAGAGGAAGGAGCGCTGTAGAAGGACCGGTATGGTTGAGGATAATTTAGGATATTTAATTTTTGAGATTTAAAAATATGTTTAAAAGGAAATCATAAATGTGGAAAGATTTGTTTGTTTTAATAAAGGCGGAAACCACTGAACCGATTCTGGTCCAGTACACCCCTACTCAGACTCATGCTGCGATAGAGAGGGATAGGACAACTTTGAAAACTGCGGAAAAGGCGACAAAAGCTCGAGAGCAGGAGTTGGAAAAAATCAAGTCGGCTTTTATGGAGCGGGAAAAGGTTTTAGAAGAA
>JAHZNB010006589.1:0-10021 GCA_027744295.1 Callyntrura guangdongensis
TAAAGAAAAATAAAGAAAGAGAACGATGTTCTTGAAAAAAACCTGCAAAATTAGTCTTGTAACAAGGAATAAAAGAACAATTCAATGACAAAGAAAAAACAACAGAAAAATGGAGAAAAAGAGTGAGCCACTTTCTTAAGAAAAAAAAAACTCAACGAATATATATTTTACAGTGTGCCGTTAGAATTTTATGCCGAAAGGAAAAGCGTTATTTCAGTTGCCTTCGCCTTGCATTACATTTCATTAGCATAACTTGAAGGCTGCACTACAATGAATTCAATAAAATCCAACTAACTTCTCAAATTTTTAGGCAGGAAGCCAGATATCATATATCAGTTGCCTCTGTCTCACAAAAAAACAGAGCTTCTAGTTGTAATTTCAAAAGAGTAGTGATGTTGCTTCTCTCATTTATTGTACAAGTTGCCAGTAACGTATGTACTATCATCATCATCATTGTATACTTAAGGCAGCAAGCGTAGATGAAAAGCAAGAGACACTATTTTGTTGCCGCAAAATATGTCAAGTAACTATCTTCAACGGCTCGTTGAGAGGGGTTGGAAGCCTAATTTTAACTTGTCCAAAATTTTACAAGTGGTACTCATTTCAAATACTTTGCTGATGTAAATTTTAGATTAGCTCATTCAATTCAGCCATTCATTTCTATTTAAGAGAACATTACATCTTGGTGAAACATTAGCTTGGAGCTTAAGTGTTGGCAATCTGCAACTAAATATACTTTGACGTGATGAAATTATACGTGTGCGTGTGTATGTGTTTTGCTTAGTAATGGCACTGTTAAACATACACATGTGTAAAACATGTTTATTTTTTTATTTTAAACATGTGTACAGGTTTTTCGATAAACAAATTTAGTTTAAACAAAACGGTGTTTGAAAATTTGACATTTTTACAACAGGAAATTGCCTCAAGTAGCTTGCCTCCCGTTTTTTCTGCTTTTTTTCTCATTCATTCCTTCATGCTCTTTAGTTTTCCCCTGTCAAAACATCTATTTGGAAGGAGTTCTAAATTGTGTTTTCTTTGGAGTATTCCCTATCGTCAGCTTGCTTTATTTTTCTTGAGGTTTGGTTTAGGACAAGAGTTGTGTGTTTCTATTTAAAATGTTTGTTGCTGGTTAAAGTGATTTTGACGGATTGGATTTGTATGAAAGCGATTACAAGAGAAACAAGCTTATTGTTGATGTTGGCTCATTATTACTCATTACTTTTGTTACGCGTGTACTGCAAGTTACATTTATAGGATTGGATCGAATATTCGTAAACGCTCATAAAACAAACAAGACGTACAGTTTGAACATCAGGACAGGAATAGCATACGCAGGCCTTGGGTAGGCACGATGAGAACATTATTTACGACGACAAAATGCCAAGATTTGGGTAGTGGGCAGTCAGCAACATGACCAAGTATGAAATTAAAGTGGACGATAAAATACCTCTAATGCTGCACATATACATTAAAAAATGACGGGGGAATGTTGTCCTGTTTAACTAATGACGGGGAGGTTGAATGTTTTGTATACTGATGGGTAGACTCTTCTAAGGCCTCATTATAGTGTGCAATTTGATACCATTAAGGCACCAAAAGAGATGTTTGCGTGGTACAAAAAATAAAAGGTTTTGGTTGCAAAAAAGTTATATATTTTTTATATGCATTCATTTCATCTTTCTTATAATATCTTGTTTCTTCCAACCTCCCTCGAAGGACCCTGGATGTTCTCAAGCTAATGCTACGTAAAATATGTACTGGTTTTGAAACTGGAACTGGAAAACATTAAATACACAGAGGATGGAAGCAATGGCGGTTGTTTGTTGGCAAAAGTGGGACAATGTACGGAATACGACCGCGATCGTACTTTACGTAATGGTAGGCTATCTCCTTGATATTATCAAGTTGATATGCAATATAATGCATATGGTAGGTAGGAACATGTACCACAATATTTGCACATTTCCTGCATCATTTTGAATCTCGTCTACAAAATGTTCTCTCCCTTGTTAAGTTTTGCCATCTATCTTTCTTAGGGTAAATAATCCCTCAGCTCAGGAGAAGGCTTGGCAGCCCGTTTCATTTTTCAACAGCTAATTAGCCAGAAATCTCAGAAAATAAGTTGACAGATAATTTTACGCCTTCATCAAACTTGTCGATATATACCTAAACACATCGCTCCTCCACTAGAGTAACTTCACTAGAAGGGTTTGACGTATCTAGTTATTAAGGTATTTTAGGGTAGGTACATGTTTCGAATTATTTTTCTGGCATAATACTTGCTTGCTTGCTTGCACGTTATTATAAATGGATGACTCAACTAAAATCCCTTTCTTTCAAAACTTATGTTAAAAGAAGTTTAAACAAACAACCAGGAAAAGTGAGAGTGATCAAGAAACTTTTCATCAATACGTTTGCTCGCCATCAAGAATTTCAGCAGTACTAAAGTGAACGAGACAACCTCCGCGTTTTCCAACTAGTAAACCTTGTGAGAAATAAGTTTTGATGTTTTCTCGTAGACGAGAAGAACCATGCCCAGACAGAAAGATTTTTGTCTGGAGTGTCTTGCATGGGTGCCTTGTGTATATATGCATACTTTACTCGCATAACAAACTCGAGTTTAATAAACGCACATTTACAATACGTTACCCGATATTCCGTATGTATTGCAACAGGGATAAAGTTTTTTCTCAATTTTTTGGCGGCAGCTTATAGATCTTCATTTCTTGTTAATCTGAACAACCAAGAAGAATTCCTTAAAAGTTGGAATATACTCATTAATAAATTCCCATGGCCCAAAAACACACTATTTTGTGTGAACAGCAAATACAGAGCGGTAGGAACAGGGGGACTAGGGGGGATAGTCCTATCCTGTAATGTTAAAGAATTTTAAGCCCTGTAATCTACGTAATGTTAAATCTTTGAATTCTTGGGGGGATTTGTCCCCCTCATCCCCCCCGTTCCTACTGCCATGAGCAAAAAGACTGATCTGTTATGTTTAAACATATGAACAGCAAATACAGGGCGGTAGGAACAGGGGGACTAGGGGGGATAGTCCTATCCTGTAATGTTAAAGAATTTTAAGCTCTGTAATCTACGTAATGTTAAATCTTTGAATTCTTGGGGGGATTTGTCCCCCTCGTCCCCCCGGTTCCTACTGCCATGAGCAAATACGAAAACAAAAATGATACCCACATTACAATTTTCCTGAGCAGGCTAAAAGTAGCAAAACAAATATATGAAAACAACCGACCTTCATCACGCCTTAACTTGAGTAAATTACCGCGAAATCCCTCAAGCATTGTGTATTATTTATCTTGAAATACTGTAATTACCGGATGAAACAAAAGAACCATGAAGACGGTAAAAGAGGATATGCAGTGGAATAACACAATTCAAACATTACTGAATTTAGTTTAAATTCTATTGAAGAGCTCTTCATAGAAATCTCAACGGTGTGTAGTAAATCCTCAGACTGTTAAGGTACTTCAGCTCTACTTGTGTGGTAATTGTGGCATAGAGAACCAGTTACCTTGAAATGAAAGTTGAAAGCATGTGTACAAGAGTATATCATGAATCACGACGTTTTCTAGTGTTCTTGTCTAATTCTTGGAATTGAAAAGATTCTGTTATCAAACAAGGAGCACACAGACAACAATGAATAATTTTTGGTCAGTGTTTACAAGCAGATTTTAGCAACAAACTTACTCCTACATATTTGAAGAACTTTGACTAGAAATATCCAAACTAATGATGGTAATTAAAACTTGGGGTGGAGATCATAGTTTATTATCATGTGTGGGTGGAAATAGAAACCAGTTGGTAACGAACGATTAAAGAAATTGTCTGTACAAATTAATGTAATACGTCATTCGACTATTTTGTATACATACAAAACTTGCAACCAACCTCGGACAGAGTTCGTGATATTTTCTTGTCTTGATTTACAAACTACCGTTTCGTTGTGGATGTAGTTTCGTTCTGTTCTTAAAATAAACATAGGAGGAAACCCTGCTTTAAAACATTCTTTATCTTATTTATTTAGTATATAAAAAACCAGGGCTTGTCGCGTAATTGGACACCAGCGAATACTGGAAAAGTACCTACTCACATAAACCAGGCTAGGGTGTGTCACTAGAAATACAAAACCTGAAGCGATAAACAAACACACCCACACAATCGCAAATCGACACAAAGATCTCGTTCTCTGATAAGTCCTATGTTTTTAACTAAAAAAAAGGACATGCATTTTGTCATTGTGTTTGTATGATGAGACAACAACACACAAAACATAAACAAGAATGAATCTTTACTAAGTTATGATATGATACCAACTACCGGATCTTTAAATTTGATTCAAGCCGCTAAATCGCAAAAATACTGTAAGGTCGTGGAACAATGGGGAAAATCAAGGAAATTTATTTCTACGTTTCCCTTGGATGAAATACACTTATATACGTCTTACTTTTATGTAAGAGTACATCCTTGACGTTTCCCCTGTGCAGGCATATAAATACTAGAAAAACCACACTACATGAATACCTGTGTCCACTTAATTAATTAATTTACAGGAAAATAAAAACATGCCCGTAAGTCTTTTTTATTGTGGTGAGGCTAGTTGTCGACTTACTGGCTACATTTTTCTGGTTACTGCTTCCACGCAAAACGATACCAAAATGCTGATTACAAAGATTAAAGAAATACATTTTGTACTGTTAACATGATACTACTTTAAAATAACGTGGGTTGCGCTTTCAGACTCTGACTATATTGTATTTATAATGAAAGCAGGTGAAAATATGCAAATGTATTTTCTAAAGCTGACATTTGACATATACAAACTCCCTTTGCTATACATCAGACCATTTTTACCTTATTGAAACAGTGACTCTGAAAAATAAACATGCACAGCAATAAACAGTGCGGAGAGAGGTGTTTTTGTAATCTTCTGATGTCAGACAAGTCTTCTAAGTTTAAACAAAGTTCTGTTAGTGTACTTCACAAGAAGGCGCTATTTTCAGAATGTTGCTTAAATATTCTCTTTTTGTCTACTGCCAACTCATTTTAGTATTCACTGAAGTAATATGAATGAAGACACGGGTAGTCTGTTTCCTTTAGATGTGTTTGTGTGTTTGCGAGCGTGAACCTCGCCACAGATCACATTTTGCTTTCGTTTTCATATCTTTGCTGAAAGAAAGATGGAAATTCTTACATGCGCCGAGTGCGGGTACACACAAATAAAAATAGCCATTATTGGTGATGCAGTGACTTCCAGTTTTCCTTAAGTTAAGTTTATGTGATTCACATCGTGTAGCTTTAAAGTATGCGGTAGTATTCAACAAATACTCGGTTGTGTAATATTAGACCATGTCCAGTCCAACCCTACCATACTACGTACATAGCTAGTTTTCTTGTCAAGAGTATTCCCCACTTTCTGGGATCTAAGCAACACCAAGTGGCTATTTGATGTCTTTGGTAAGCCATGGGGGTTTCCGGAACAAGATCAAGTGGGGAATCGCAAAACGAATGTGTGTGACCGACTCCTTTTACAGTCTTTTTGCGGGGACTGTTGGCACTACATACAGAGGAAAGCATAAGTTTTCCTACGAAACTGAGAGATGATATATGTTTTCCATTATTTTTGTACCCGTCCACCTCACACAAAAACCACACGTGTACCTAAGCATACTAAACATTACATTTAAGAAGCTACGGCAATACAGTCTGGTGAAAACTGTAAAAAATCGCCTGTGCTCCTCATCAATTCATTCCTTCATTCATTCGCGAAGTCGTAAAAAGGCTCTACAATTCTCCTGGTGTGAAAGACACTCCCCGATCACGAAGTCACAACACACAAAAAGACAGAGCAGCGATGTTTGCATGTTTATGCGTTTGTCATCGTCAAGACTTGTTTGACAATAAAAAATTCACGTTCTCATTTCGCACTCCAAGTTCATTGACTGTGATGTAACGGTGAGAATGCACAGAAGATGAACACACGGTTAGTGTATTCGATATCTGAAAATGAGATAACATAACCAAACATACTTACTCATGTACAAAAATGCGTAGCACACACCCCGTTTACTCAGAACGTTCGAGTTTCTTATCTGTCGAAACTTCTCCTGCTATTATGTTGAATTCAAGATTGATGCGTGAAGAAAAGGAACAAAAGTTTGTCTGTATCCAGTATGCATAACCGCACTTGACTTGACCCAAATAGGTCTTTGCCACTTTTCCCTCTACTTCACTTTGTTGTTTCTTCTTGATGCCTAGGAGGACGAATTTGGCTCTCATGTACTTTCGCTATAAAATACTGCTCAGTGTCCTTGCCCAAAATTGCTTTTTAAGAGTTCTGCCCCTACCTCTATTTTTCGATTTCATCACCTTAACGCTCATTTCAAAATTAGATACGAACATATATTAATGGAGAAGTACACCTCAAGCATTTTTTCCTGTTCCAGTACAGAGCCCGCTGTCTGGTGTGTGTGAGAGAGAACAATGATGACATGCAATAGGGGTCTGGTGTGTGCAAAGCAGGTACAGCCAGGAGACGCAAAAATATATGTATTATATTAAGGAATTTTTCTTTTCTTGCAAAGTACAACCCAGCCATTGATGGAAAATGTAAAAGAAGAATCCGTGATGATGATAGCTGCTTTTCCTTCGTTTCACTGTCTTTTTTCTCTTCTTTTTTTGTGTATGTTCTCCTTTTGTATCTCCGTTTTCTCCATTTTTCTCGAAGGAAGTGAGGATTTTAAAAGAATTTTACGATGCCCCAGAGTGTCATGCAATCTCTCATTATCGGCAAAGGACGTGCTCAAGTCAGCTCCTTCTTAATGTACCTTAATGTTGTGCACGGTGTACAACCTTGCACACAGACGCATGGCACTTATTGCTCCGTCTTTTTTTCTTGTCTTTCAAACACACTACTTCATTCAACTTAATGGTGGGTATTCTCTAGAAACCTTATTTTCCCTCTCCCCTTGCGTAATCTTAAGATATACGACTGATGCGGCTGCTTTTGCTGCTTGTGTTACACCAGTAGTGTAGTATAATACAAGGAATATGTAGGCATATTAAGTGAAACACTTAATCAGACCCTTGCTTTGCCCTGTTAACATTATGGTAGATTACTTTTAACATCTTGCCGTTGATCCTACTGCATGCAGCTCCTCCGTTCACAGCGATCATAACGAAAAAGGCTTTATGCTCTGAAGATGCATCCATTTTCGTTCTAAAAGGAAGACGCTACACAAAAAAAAGTTAGTTGGAGTTGGAGTTAGAGGGCAAAGTGAAAATGCGAGCGTACACTCTGTGCACATCGTGTTGTGTTCTTCCATACACTTCCTTTCGGTATCAGTGTGTGCCTAAACTCAGCTGGCTACTAGCTGGAAGCTATTTTTCTACAGTTGCACTATTCTCACAAAAGTGGTCGTTATTTAACTTAAAGACTTTAGTGTTAATACGTCCTCTATTTATCGGACTCAATTGAACGAGGGATTCGCTGGTGAGAAATAAATGAGTTGAAGAAGTGGGAGGAGGACGGGGCCGCGTTGAGAGAAAATAGTTACTACTTATATATACCCACATATACATTTCACAAATGAGTGAGAGGATAGTCAACTCTTTTACACTTTAGATAGATATCAATGTACATAAAAAGTGAGATGAAATGGAAAGTGAAAATGTACGTTACTTCGTTTGATCCGAAACTAACATGGCATTAAGAGAGAGAGAGAGAGAGAGAAGATGCTACAAGGAACATCGTTTTGGGGAAAACAGAGGGTTGTCTCTATTTTCCCGTTTTATATATGCTGACGCGTATGAAATGAACCTATTGCTATAAATGAAGATAAAATCAACGAAAAAAGTCCCCGGAGAGCTTCTTTCTGTTATGGTGGTGAGGCTACTATACTGGTGGTGTGTGCGGTGAGGTGTAGGGTGATTGCTTACATTCATCTCGGGGAGACGTAAATATTGCATGTAAAACAAGCCTATTTATTTGTCTGGTGTACTGGTATGCTATGCGACGTAAAAACACATTAAGAATACCATTTTAGCAGAGCAACTTACAAAAAATGTTGTAACACTGAATGAACACGCGTTCATTCCGAATTCTCTGTTTTCAAAAAAAAACCAGCAGGGATACGTATATGTAGGGTGTTTGACAGAGTCCTTTTAAATTTTCATGGTCTTTGGCACTGGCGTAGTACTTAAGTACAATTGTATGTAAGTTTGGGAAGGTACATAAACGTAGTTGCTCCAACGGTTTTATCACACACAAAAATCTTTCAAATACACTCCTACACACTCGATGTGGAAACGAGTGGCTCGATTTTGAAACTTGAAGAGGAAATGCCAATACGCGCTGAATATTTATACATGTAAAACAAAATGAAAATTTATTTTTATATCGAAATTCATACATAACAGTGTAACGTGTGTGTGTTGACTACTGACTGACTCTTGTGCGTCAATTCCTGCTGTCGAAAATTCGTCTCTAGGGATATTCTTTAGAAGTGCGAGAAGAGGGACAAAGAGAGTGGGGGATTGAGATGGATGGCTGTTATAAATATTATATGTCTCTTATTTTTTATGTTGTTTGATCAACCCCTGCCTCGCACAATAATGACGCCGCTGTGTGAACTATAAAAGAACTTAATTTGAGATTATAAATTTTACTCGTTCTCTCGGTCTCAACACGTCATGTCACAAAACATTAACGTACTCAAAATACACAGTGGCGGTACTTACTATAAAACATAAAATTGTTAATCGTCTTTGGTAATAAAAAAAACTAGGATTTTTGTTTAAAAAATATTATGATGTTTGAGTGCTTAATATTCCCTATAATACCCGCATTAGTAAATACAATTGAGGCAGCCGGCAGGAGTGAGCTGAAAATGAGTTATTGCACCAGCGTTGAGAGTTCATCGATCCATAGTGGAAAAAATACTAGATGGCCGAGGCGATAAGTTGAACATGAACATGGCGAAAAGCGTTCTCTAATCTATTCATCCTCGTCCTGTTCAAGAGTCCTTGTATTGTCTGTCTATCTTTTACACATTACGTATTTATTTTCGAGACTAGACTTTTTTTGTAAAAAATCGAACCTAATAGGAAAACATGATTTTTAAAAGGTGAAATGGCTAGAAGTTAAGCAGAAAGAGAGGGTGTGTGTGTATATGTGTGTGTGTGTGGAAAAGAGGAGAGTACGGGAACAAGAGCAAGGTAAAAACCAAATCCTCACCAGAGTATAGCAGTGCCGAATTAAATTTTGTATTCAGGTCGAATAATTTTTTTAGAACGGTAGGAGAAAGTGGTACTGGTAAATGTATAAGTAGGCGTGCGTATATAAAAGAGGCTTACAACATCCCAGACATTTTAATATTACACAAGCCTGATAGACAGCAACCGTGTAAAAAGGATATAGCGCCAAAAGGCGTGCAAAAAACAAAATATGCATAAAACTGTCAGAACAAGCTTGATGCATTCTCATCAGTCACTGGTGTATCTCTGGAGAATTCAATGCTCTCTCACTCACCCGCTCGCTCTCCACATCTTTTTCATCTGGAATATTATACGATACGTTTCTCACTTCTCTTTTTCCTCCACAAATGCTACCAGTACTAGTATTACGGCTTCACTCACGGATCATTCAGCGTGTAAGAGGCAAATGACGACATTACATGAATGTGTATAAACGAACTGTGAGGGAAAATAGTGAAGTGGAAAGGATGAAGATGAAAAAGAGAGTGAGTGAAAGAAGTATGTGAAGTTGTACTAGTCGTGTAGTGTGTGGTGGTGTTGGTACAACAAAATGCTATTGCGCTTTTTTCTTAGAGAAGTGGTGGTGGTAAGGGGGAAAGGGTTATACATACATACATTCACGCTTTTTATGTAGCACGCTCTGCAACAGCTATTTCTTTTCGTCATCCTTGTTTTTTTCGGAGTAAAGAGGATTTTTGAAAACCAGTGCATTAGTTTTGTTGACATGCTTGTCATTATGCTCATG
>JAHZNB010006590.1:0-10492 GCA_027744295.1 Callyntrura guangdongensis
AGTTTGCTGACTGCTGCCTTAAACCGTGTACGCTTTAATTATAGCATCGCCGTTACCATTAGTGGATCTTTGATAAACATAGGTTGGACCTTTCACGCTGACCATCCGTAATAAGGGAATTTCAATGAATTTAGGTCGGCTCCAGTTGTTTGATTTGTTTAAACTTGATGTGTTTGGAAACATGCTGATATTTTAGTATTTGAAACTAAAATATATACATAGAACAACTAGACTACGCGGTAAGTACAGATCTCGAAGTTTTAGATTCATGGATATATCACCACCAGCTAGAGAATGTCGCCATTTCAAAGAGAGTATAGGGGTTCAAAGTTGGTGTCGTAGATCCAAAATTTCTTAACCAAATTCAATGGGGGGCATGCATATGGTGTCAATCGTGAGCTTAAAGTCTAGAAAAGGACTTGTGGGCATTTAATTTAAAAAAAAGTTATTTTGCTTTAATACATAATATTTACATAAAATACTTTTGAAAATATGTTATTGTCTTATTTGAAAGAGCAAAAGATAAATAGGAATAGTTTCATTTCTCGATCAAATTCAACGGGAGTGTTGTCAATCGAGAACTAAGAGTTTATAGAATGACTTGTGTGGCTTTAATTTAAAAGAGAATGTCGCCATTTCAAAGAGAGTATAGGGGTTCAAAGTTGGTGTCGTAGATCCAAAATTTCTTAACCAAATTCAATAGGGACATGCATGGTGTCAATCGTGAGCTTAAAGTCTAGAAAAGGACTTGTGGGCATTTAATTTTAAAAAAGTTATTTTGTTTTAATACATAATACATAGGTAATATACTTTTGAAAATATGTTATTGTCTATTTGTCTTATTTGAAAGAGCAAAAGATAAATAGGAATAGTTTCATTTCTCGATCAAATTCAACGGGAGTGTTGTCAATCGAGAACTAAGAGTTTAGAGAATGACTTGTGTGGCTTTAATTTAAAAAAACATAGAACATAACTTATCAAGTATTATTAAGATTGTTCGTAAACAATAGTTTACCTTGCAAACAATTGCTTTAGCCTGTAAAATCGGTAAATGTAAATTTTTAACAAACAGCCCGTACTTGTATTAGGACTTTTAAGTCACATGTCACATACCATATTATCTACATTTACAGTAAAGTGCATTAAAAGTTATTGTGTAATACTAGGAAATGTATGCACAATACGGATACACTATTAAACAGAAATCGCTAATCGATAGAAAACAAAAGCACTTTTCCAGAAGGCCTGGTAAGCAGTAAGCTTATAAAATAACCAAAACTACGTCCATATAATATATATTGGATTGTTAAAATACCATCACCAAAAACATGAAATGCATTCTTTAAATAAATAAATAAAAGAGAGTGAGAATCACGACTTTAGGTTTGCGATCAACCATTGTACTTTTGGCTAGCTGGGTTTACGGTCAAATGCATCTTTTCTTTGTTTAACAAAGCAACTATGTGTATTGTCAGCCATCCGCCAGACACATCACGTCTTAGGTTGCCCCATTTGCTGATTCATCGAGGATTTGTAGTTCCCGGCAATCAAAATGGTAAATTCTGAATATTATAAAATTTTAAAACTATGTAGTGGAATTCAAATGAAGCATTTCTAATACAGTTGGATTGCGATGACCACCATAATATTATTGCATGCAAAACTGTCTTGTTATTGCTCAAACTACCACCAGTTTTTGTTACAACTTCAACGTCGTAGTTTAACTGTTGAGAGGTAAAATACTAAATTGACAGTCAAAAAAGCAAATATTATTACAAAGGATCCTTTAGAAATGTAAAAAGAAATAAAACGAAGGTTCTGATCCGTAGATTTTCAAGGCAGGATTTAATTGTGAATGTCAGTACAGATGACAGAAATGCCGATAACAGCTACTCTGACAGAATCTAATGTTAATGCTGTTCAGGAACCAAGAGTTTCCACTTCCGCAGCACCCCCTCCTGCTCTGGTGGAAACGTTGGAGGGTGAATATATTGTAGAGCGAATACTGGATCGGAGGTTCAACAAAGTCGGTCAGATATTTTATTTGATCAAATGGCAAGGATTTGCAGATCAGGTGGGTGCTGGGCTTCAAATGTAAACAAAAAATGGGGAAACGGTAGGATAGTTAAGTTAACGTGTTTTGGGTTATTGGGTGTCTGCTAATATATTTTGTCAAATGTTATGTGTTACCAATTATGCTATTTGTTAATGTGTGCTTTAATTTCTGTTGTCTGTGTTCGTCAGCTAAATTTTATTTTGAAGTTTTAAGTGTATAGTTATTACCAAGCTTGAATAATAAAATCCTTAGGATAATACTTGGGAACCGGAACAAAATCTGGCGGACTGTCCAGCTCTTATTGCTGATTTCGAACGGCGACTTCGAGAACACGTGGAGTTGGCACTAAGAGAACCAGAGAAAGCTTCCGAGCTGGATAAACCGACTCCAATCAGTAACGCAGCGAAAGAGAGAGCCCTGACAGACAACGACTTGAAGACCCTTGGCCGAATGGGGTTCGACAGAGGATTGAGGCCTCAGAGAATAATTGGAGCTACCGATTGTGGAGGAGAGTTATGCTTTCTGATGAAATGGCGCGGTTAGTTTTGGGAATTTGAATAGTTAATTAAATTAATTTTGCTACGGGATTATTGTAACCCATTAGATTTATCATAAACTTAGCTAAACTTAGACATAGAAGAACTGCACAGTGCACTGTATGTCGGTTTTTACAGTTTTCAATTATACAGCAGTATACAGCGACTACTCTGGGGTAAACTAATACTGGCGTTCAAGTCCGAGATATTATTATTTTTTGTTCTGGACTATGCGACGTCTTAGAATTGTCTAATGCATGGAAACCCTAATTATCATCCGTTTTTTATGGTAGAAATTGCTGAAAATTTGTTTTAGAGATGCCATTTTGACTTTAATAGTTTACTTTGTTACGGAGTGCTGTCGACTTATCGTTAGTACAGTGTAAGGCCTGGTCCATATGTAAAGAGACTGCATGGGAAATGCAAATACTCACAATAAAAATAAACGCAATGTAAAAGCCATTTTATTTTTGAATTGCCTGCATACCAATGTACCCAATTTTATGTATTTTTTCATTTCTTTATTAGAAATGTACGAACGTCTTAAAAAATCCACTTCAAAATGCCGCTGGAAGGTCAAAGTACAGTACCGTGAAAAACTTACCAGTTACCAGAAAATGTTAGATTTTGAGTCTATTTTTGCCTACGTGCAATCTTGGTATAATAGCCAAAGGATTTTTTTGAAATTCTACTACACAAGTAGCTAGCTATAGAGACTGACTAATCGTTTCGTAAGGTGCAAATTTGCTGACGTTGGTACAGTAGGTTTTCACGGCATTGAACTTTGACTTCCCAGTGACAGTTTTGAAGTTTGAATAACCTTGTAAATTGGATTTTTTGAAACGTTTGCATCATTTTAATACGGAAATGATAAACTGATATAAACAAAATTCGGTACGTTTTTATGCAGGCAATTCAAAATAAAAAGGTGTTTTACATTTTCTTTCTTCATTATGCGTATTTGCATATCAAATCTCCCAGGTAGCTCAGCTCAACAAACTTTAGACAATTGACGATATAAATGTATCATGGTGCCCCAATTTTTATCCCATCGGCTCCCAGGTTTTTCTCAAGGCGAGAAAGCGATGTCTATGGTGCATTTGTCTTGTCGAAAAAATTGATCACGAGTCACGGGTAAGTATTTATTTTTATAAAAACTGTTTATGTGATCGTTCTTTGTAGGTTCCAACCGCAAAATAAAATGGGATAACAGGCGACCTTTACAAGAAATGACAGACGAAGATGAAGACAGTGCTGAAGATGACGACGATGACTATGAAGATTACGAAAATGTCGGCGGAAGTAACAAAGTAGAAAATCCTGAGACAGAATCAGAAGAAGAGGAGGACGACGACTTTGACAAAATGGAAGAGGAAAGTGGAGACCAGGAGAGCAGCGAAATCGAAGGAGACCTTGTAACACCCATCAACTCGTTGGAGTGTAATGGTTTGAACCGTTCTGAATCTACCGACTCTAACGACAAAGACTCAATGGAGCAAGATCAAGAAGATGAGCATGTTGACGACGTCAGGCAAGAAGATGAAGGGTCAACGTCGCTCTCATTAGTAAATGGAGGTGCTGTCATTCAGTTTGTTGGTAATGGTGATGACTAGAATTTGCGCTGTAAGTGTGTGCTACATTTCATAGTGCTGTAAACGGTGAATCAGTAAAATTAAGTGTATGAATTTAAACCGCTGTGACATTTAATTTACATAACAACAATTGTTGTGTAGTATTGTAAATGCAAGTGTCACTCTATCGTGAGAACATTTGGAAACATAGATTGGTTAATGAATATATATTGTACGTAAGCTAGACTTTTAATTACAACTACTAGGGTTACCGTCGTCGTCATTTCAACGAGAAGAGTGAATATTTCCAAAAAGNATATATTGTACGTAAGCTAGACTTTTAATTACAACTACTAGGGTTACCGTCGTCGTCATTTCAACGAGAAGAGTGAATATTTCCAAAAAGTGAGCAGCAGTAAAAGCCTGTTAAAATACAGTTTGTAAATGTTCAAGTTTGAAGTGGTAGGGTACAGAGAAAGGCTTTCTCAGAAAGCAACTATTTCTATAGAGGTGTCTTCACATCTATAGGCCAAGAAACTAAAGCTGTTTAATAGTTTTTGCAGTATACACAAGAAAATAGAGGATTTAAATTAACGATGCTGAAGTATTTATCGGTTGTAATTATATCAAATATCGCTGTATTTGTATTCTAAATTAATGACATTTGAAGTTATCCAAGAATTATATTTACTTCCATCATTTGCCTTCTTCATGATAAAACATGAACACTTGTACCCGAAAATTATACTTCGTACAACTAATAGACAACTATCAAGGTCTCTTTTCTCGATCTTCTTCCAGCGACCAACTGTTTGACAGATTGCCTCAACTATTTATACAGACTGTGCATTTGCTGCGTAAATTGTATTAGTGTCTTGTTGTTTTGCCTGCCTTATACATAGGTAATGTACTTAAATTATATTACTCTGCCTTTCTTATATAATGATCGCAATAATAAACTAGAGTAGGTATATTGTTCAAATAATTATTTAATAAAAATAATGCACCTATTATAACCTACCTACAAAAGCCTCAATACAGATATTACGAATATGACGATAAAAAATAAAAATAAATTAACATTTATAGTACTTGTTTATCTTTTAAAATAGCGACATTGTTCATTGTTATTAGTTTGCTTTTTTGAGAAATAAACAAAGAACGACAAGTTGATCTTTCCGGATTTGTTGCTGGTATTTGCATGAATTTATTATCACATTTTACATTATCGTTTTCATTTTTTCATGTATTTTTTCATGTCCGCTTTTTTCCATGTATTACAAGACGCTACATGTCTTCGCCAGTAACGTCTCACACAAAATTCTTTGTTGCATTTGTCACACTTGCGTTTAAATGAAGGCACATTAGTATTACCTGGATGAACCTCGACGACGTGTCTGTTTAAGTCTCCTTTCTCTTTAAAATCCTTTGGGCACAGGGCACACTTGAAGGGCCTGTTGATAGATGCCTGGGAGTGCTTTCGAACAATATGTCGTTTCAATTGGATTTCATTTTTGAGGGTATCCTCACAATAAATACATTTCAGTCTAGCTCGTCCTCCAGTAAGTACGGAACAACTGTAACGCTGATGATAGAGTAATCTTCCTTTCTGTAGTTCCTGCCCGCAGTCAGCACAAATGACCGTTTCTCGATCCTTCTTGTCCAAATGAGTTAGCTCGTGATTTTTCAGGGAAGACCTTTGCAAAAAGTTTTTCCCACAGGATGGCACATTGAAAGGACTCCTCAGTTGTTCTGTTCACTTTATTTTCTGGTTTGGATTTTCTCGTTATTTTTATTAGCTTAAGTGCCTCTTTCTTTTCTTCCTCGTTCATGTGTAGCAATCTATGAAGTTTAATACTGGTTTTAAGTAAAGGCTTTCCACATATGTCACATTCGGGGCGATCTTCTTCATGTAATTCTAAATGATTGGTTAAACCCCTTATCCGTTTATACTCGGCTCCACATTTAATGCAGGTAAAAGGACCAAGATGGTTGGCATGAACGTGAGCTCCAATATGTCGATAGGCACGACAACGAAAGGCTCTTCTGCCAACTGACGCTGTTTTGGTGTAGTCACATTGTGAACACTGAAGGGTGTGCTTGTTGTTGTCGAAAATGATAACCACTCCGTGAAATTTTAATTCTCCAGTGATGGCATCATAATGAAAAAAATCTGACGGCGATGAAGGAGATTCTGGTGTGTTACTGGTAGCATCATTATCATTGGTCCCCATCAGTGTCTTTAGTCTTCGGATTTCCTGCCATTCTTGATTGGCCTCGTTTCCTGTTGTCCATTGAGCTATTTTTAAGAGCATACTACGTTTCCAAGGGGACATATTTATATCTGAGTTTATAGAAGCTACGATTCTGGATGGTAATGGTTGCCTTTTTACTCTCTTGATGTTCCACTGTACCTGATTTTCTATGCTTTCGGAACTTTCGCTCATACTGCCGTCGTTGCTCGAATTATAATCGTTATCATCATTCGAAGGACGCCAGTCGTCTTCGATGGCACCATTTGCAATCCTTTTTGTTTTGTCATCATTTTCTTCATCAGTACTCGTACTCTCCTGTTGATCACTACTACAGATCCGGCTACTATTGCTGCTGCTACTACTACTGTTACTGCTAGTACTACTTTGAATAATGAGTGATTTCCGGGATTGTTTATTTCTCCGTTGATTCAACACACTTTCTTCGTCTTCAGTTTCCCCATTTGCTGGATCGTCAAATGTGTCATCAGCTTGAGAAAGCGACTGCGACTCTATTACCCGGAGTTCTTGGTTACAATTCAACGTATGTTTTCGAAACACAGATAGTTTGTCAAAACTAGTTTTACACTTAAAACACTCCAGCTGGGTACATACTGTCGAGTGTGTATGCTCAATGTGATTGGAAATACTACGTAATAGATAGCAAGATCTCATAACAGCCGTACAAAAGTCACACAAAGTACACTTGATACACACAAAGTACACTTGATTCTACGGGTCTGAACATGGATCTCAACGGGTACTCCGCGATATGTGACAATATCCTCGTTATCATTGTACTCCACGACTGACTGTTGATTAGTATCAGTAACGCTGTTATTATCACTTTTAACTTTCGTCATTTTTCTTCCGGACAGTAGCAAACTGTTGATTACCCCCTGTTTCCATTCAGACGTAGTTAGCTTTGAGGATATCCCAAGTGATGAGGTAGGAAGTGATGATGGTTTTGCTTCATCGTCACTAAAAACCAGAAACCCGTTACTCAATTGGACAACTTTCTTCTTACGACGAAGAGTACGTTTACTGTTTTCTCGGCCGTTGATGAAGCCCGAAGGGTGACTAGAGCAACTGGTAGGTACAAAACGTGGTGTCTTGGGAGAAGGCTTTGGGTATATTTTCTTGATGGAAAGGTTAGAGCGCCCTAATGAAAGTGTATTTGTAGTTTGAGATGATGTTTTTTCTAAAGGAGTTGGAGACAATTGTGATTCATGACGGTGTATTTCATCATCCCTGCTGGAGCTACCGTCGTTTTTAGAACATCCGTCGTCATCGCAGCTGGCACTGAGAGTAGACTCTTCTAAATTTGATACTTTCTGTTGCATTTCAGACGCTTCCGTTCCTTTCCGTATGAAAATTAAGGAATTATAAATCAGAAATTCGATTTGCAAATCCTAAACTAGACAATATTGATATTTATTTAATTTAAATTACACTTATTGAAATTACGCTTACTTTTTACTTGGATATCGTCACTGTTACTACTATCCGTACTGTTATTGTCACTAGAGGAACTGCTGCTACTGGTAGGCACAAAACGTGGTGTCTTGGAAGAAGGCTTTGGGTAAAGCTGGCACTGAGAGTAGACTCAGTGGCTAAATTTGATACTTTCTGTTGCATTTCAGACGCTTCCGTTCCTTTCCGTAAGAAAATTAAGGAATTATAAATCAGTAAATTTCAAATCATAAATCAGACAATACTAAAATTTATTTAATTTTAATTACGCTTATTTTTTCTGTCAATGCTATGTGTAGTGTCACTGTCACTAGAAGAACTGCTGCTGGTAGGCACGAAGCACGGAGACTTTGGTGGAAACTTTTTATTCCTATACTGGTCTAACGTGAGGCCTTTCTCGTTGGCCCTGAAAGATGATTTGCATTTACTATTAGGAAGGACCTTCCGCTGCATTGCAGAGGCTTCGGCGTCAGTAACTGCAGAACATAAGCAATTATAAATCAATCTATCGCAATATAAAAGTAAAACGAAATAGTAAAACAATTTTTTGTATAATCAAATCATACACAGTTAAATACCTGGAACTGGAAGGTCAACATTGGGACTAATCTCTTCCGCGTTTGATTTTGATGCGACAGTGCTGTCAGTTACAACGCTGTTACCCTCCTCCAAAACGGTTGTATTCTTAAAATTCATAACTGAAGCAGGTTCAGCATCAGCATCGCATTCTATTCTCATATCAAGATCATGTCTGTAAATGGTCAAATCTTGAACAACTGAGAAATAAATAAAACGCACTGTATATAAAAAAATCACAACACATTACTTAAAATAGAAGAAGTAATTGAATTCATTGAATTAGAACCCGAGAATTACCTGCCTCAATGGCATCTCTCAAGGTAAACACTTCCCTAACACACCTCCCTATTTTCACGTAACTTTCCAAGCATGCCACATCTGAATTTCTAACTGTGGTACTCAACCACTTAAGCTCATTATGAAACAAGTCCAAACAACTTTCCAGGTCCTTCATTGTGTTTAATACCTCCATTTGTAGACATCGCACCTCTTCTTCCACACGGGCTACCTTATGTCTTCTTTGAAGGATTACGTCAATTACTCCAGTGCACTCGGGGCAAACATTTTTTACCATTTTTGATATCACCTGTTCGTCAAAATTCAATTTAGCTTCGTGAAGAAGCATTGCAAACTTCTCCCTTTCTCCTATATCATTGGTGGGAGAATCCACTCCCCCGTCATTCATATCGATCCGCTCAGTGTCATGTTGTTGCTCCTTATCATCGACGATGGACTTAGTTACCGTCATGGTATACCAGTAACAACAAAATATACACAGCCCCCGCATGTTTGAAGGACTCTCCATGGCCCAACTTCCCCAACGAAACTATTACTGAAAAAAAAACAATATATTAATTTACGTCTAAATGAATTATAAATGACCTCTCGATCTAAATGTTTTTGTAATCGAAAAGTCACACCAACACGGAGCAGCCAGTTCTAATCATTATTTAAAACAATTTTTTTAATTAAATACTTCACGTGACAGTAACACAAATAACTTACGTTAGTACCTTCGATTTTGCCCCGACCTTAAACTATAATTAGTGTGTAGCACTACTCCTGAACTCCTGTGTAGGATTCCTTGTTCTTCATTGCATATTGAGTACAATCCGGGCAGTGACGTCTGACGAAGCCTTGACGTGACCCCAGCCCAGTCCATTTGTCAACATTTGATAATCAACAATTTGCTATTATTCTTTGAACTTAAATAGAGTATTTATTTAACATTTCACAGAGACAAAATAGAACTAAAAATAGAAATTAAAAATTATCACTGCGAAGCGACTACAATCAACAATTTTACAAACCTGCTTTCGATGGCAATTTGCAAACACAGTTTACTGAATTATTGCATTACAAAGAAAAGTGTAGGTATTTCACTATTGCCCCTGTGCCCTTATGATACTTATTATTATCGAATTAACAACCATAGAAAACTAAGAAGGAGGCGCTAATCGAAGAATCAGTTTTTGCTGTTATTGTTTGTTTCTGTACTCTGTTTTGCTTTTATGCTATATGCTGCTGGCTGCTTTGGTTTGCCGTTGTCAGTTGTTGGTTATGGTTAGTCGTTCTGCGATTTCTTTTTATTCAGTAGTTGTCAGTAATTTCGTGAATGGTCTGGTTGGGTTGGTGTTGCTGTCTGAAGTTTGAGAATAACAATTTACATTCTAATATATTCTAAATATTCTAATAGTAGTTAATATTGATTGAAGTTTTAACTCATCCTCAGTTTTTCTCTCTGACCCTCTCATTCAAAATTCTATTCCGCATATTTGCTTAGTCTGCTTAGTTATTCTTGTAAATGGTGTTCCTCTTCCTCCGTTCTCGCTCAAAATTGTTGCGTTGGCGTCCAAATGAACAAAAAATGTATAGAGAGAGATATTAAAATTAATGCAATTGATAATTAGAGGTAAGTCCAAAGTAGTGTCAAGAGGGTAGTTAATGTTTGGAGTGTTTAAGAAAATAAAGTACAAATTTGAAATCAGTAAAGACAGGACACTGCACGACTGCCCATTAGTTAAG
>JAHZNB010006591.1:0-28466 GCA_027744295.1 Callyntrura guangdongensis
TTGAGTTTCTGATTTTGGAAAAGTTTTGATTTATAGAGAAAGCTTATCCACAAAATATTTAATTAAGGTTAATAAGTACACCAAACTGTTGTGTATGCAAATGAAATACACAAAAGCTCTGTTCACTTCTACGTTACAGTTTTGTTGTTGTGTATCAAGTCAAATCGTTCTATTAGTTTTCATAATGAAAATATTAGTAGTAAAAAGTTCTAACGAATTTTTATCAAAAACACTTACAAGTGTTTTTTTTAATTTTCGCTGCTATTTTAAGGCTATAACTACTATCACTGTACTGTTGATATGTTTGTTGATTGTGGGTTCTCATAAGACAATATGTGATAATTGGAGATTTTTTACTAAATTTGAAATTGTCTTAACTGTGAACATGTCGTTATTATAGACTTTGACATGTTTAAGGATAAATGTGAGCAAATGTAATGAAGCGTGTATTTTAAATTATATTTATTGAGAAAGGTCAGGAAAAGTGCTTTCAAAACCATTAGGAAAGGCGACCTTGGACATGCTATTATGCGCATCAGCGAAAGTTAATTAAGCTGAAGTAAATATTCCTTTATATACCAATAATAACTACTAAATCTATTAATTAGTGCCTAAAAGGTTGACTAAAATCTACTGCTGGCTATACACAACATTACACTCTACATAAAATCATCGATTATCTCACTTTTATGGACTGTACCGGTATAGTTTTTGTGAGGTGTGCGGATGGTGGTGCGGTGGTTGTGGTGAGGGCTACAGAAAACTAATTTAAATTTAAATTCAGTCATTGTAACACACTGCTTACAAATTCTTTCTTTTATTTAGAAAGGTAGCTGCAGTGTGTCCAAAAATCATCATTCAATATACTTTGTAGTGTTGTTTAATTAAAAAATACCGATAAAAACCAAAGGAAAAAGCAAGTGACGTATAAAAGTGCTTCAGTGTTTTAAAGAGTTCTTGTTTCGAGTGCTCATGAAAAGCCCGTGAGGTAGTAGTACAGTTTACTTCACTGTTCATTCAGACATTCTCAGAAAAATGAGTCATTCCAAAAATATACAAAGGTGAAAATGGTTTGCCATTTCTGTTGAGTTGGCTTATTTTGTGTTTAAAAGCGTTTTTCTTTACACGAATGAACTGAAAATACGACGTGATTATAGAAAGCTATTACGTTACGTAGTCAAAACTGAAAATAAAACAACTTTTAAGGTGAAAAATCAAGAAGTATACTTTTTCGATAGGAACTATTTGTGAAGACGACATGTGTGCGTAGATATATAGACTATTTAATAACGAATTGGTTTAAATACGAAAATTATTTTTTATAGTATAGTCCCCTACCTCAGAAACAACCATCCGCACGCAAAGTAAACTCTGACTTTGCTGCAAAGAGAAAATCACAAGAGAAAAAACAACAAACATCATGATGATATCTTTTTGCTGTATTATGATTTAGTGACACATGAAATCAGAAATGAAAACGTTAAAGGATAAATAGAAAAGATTATAAATTAAAATTAAATATATCGAAAGCATATAATATACTCATTATAATAGTATACTAATAAATATAGTGGTATAATAATATGAAATGGTACATGATTTTACGGATTTAATTTATATATAAGTTAAAACACCATACAATCATAAACAACAACAAGAGGACTAATACACAAAACATGTTTTCGTTTTTTGGCAACATGAAACTGTTTTGAGACAAAGAGGTTACATGGTTATAAATCTAAATGTACACGTTACACAACACACATTTAAGGCAATATATAAAGGTTGAAACGTTGAAATGATCCGGAAAAGAATGTTGGATAACGCAGGATATGTAGTTTTTTTTAGTTTTTCCCTAAGATGTTTTTCAAAATTTTGATAAATAATAGCAAATTCAACAAAGCTGGGATATGATAATATTATGCGGCTCACAAACGGAAAATAGAAAGGTATAACATTTGTATATGTCATCATAATACGTGGAGGATGATAAATTAAAAGATAAAGCCGTCTTATGTAATGAATAGATTAACCAAGTCACCATCACAGATACTACTTGCGAGAATGTTGAAGGAAAGAAAATGTGAAAAGAAGACGGGCTGTGATTGGCTAATCTAATTTCGCTACTGGATTTCTATTGGTTGAGCTTGGTATGGCGAACGCAACGCAAACTTTCCAATTTGACGACAATTAATATTGATATTTTGAAAACAACAGTAAACTCATAATAGTATTAATCTATGCTAAGGACAATTTATACATAACGAACATATAACCTCGAAATTGCCATTTTTAAATTTGTTATTTTTTAGTTTTATTTCAAACGCGAACTTGGTGCGACATCCTCTAAAATGTAAATCCAGTTAACGTCAAATAGCATACCCTTTTATAAATTTCAAACGTTCATATTGATACCTTCTTCTGGTGATAAACAACTTATTGATAAAGTCATTCATATTCGACGACAACGACAGTGAAGCTGAATAATAGATATTTCAAAGATGATGCGTATGTAAGCTGCTCAGAAGACCCTCCTCCTTAACCAAAATGCGTTTCTCAAGACGACAACGTAAAACGACGTATTAGTATATACCCAAAGATAACAATACCACTAGCTATCGCATTGTGAAATAATAGCTCCCCTCATTATTACCCCAATAACACTATGTTTGTGTAATGCAGCAGTACCCACAAGCACCCAGAACCATTTTTTCTATCCTTTTGTGTATAGCACTTCCATTTTTGTGATTTTTGCTCCAGTGATAATATTATTTGTGCGGATCACTCTGTTTTTCTTTTCCGTTTCAGTGGAGAAGTTGGCATTCGCCAGACACGATGACGGAAAATTATTATTATTATTATTACGACTACTACCATGATGATAGTGTATTTTCCAAAGAAAGAAAAAACTAGAGCTAAGAATTTCCATAATAAATGATGGCCATGAAATGAAGATGGTTCCACAATATTAGCTATGTAGTGATGATGACGGGATGCATATACTATTTGCGGTTCAACACTGGCTCCTCGCTTGTTTGGCCAACGGGATATCTATACGGTTATCATGGTAAGTACTGGTACTACAACTACTACTTCTGCAAGTAGTAGTAGTCGCAAAGTCAATATCATAATAATAGAAATAATCGTTGTTGTTATCATATTTTTAATGGCATCACCAATAATCAGTCTGCCTTCATGTGTCCCTGTCTTGTTGTATGTGTAGCACTTTTTTGTACTTACTGCCTCAGCAATTTTTCTCCTAACAACTACTCTCGCGATATGGCCATGGCCACCCCGCGATAGCTACTTTTTCTGACAACAACGATAATATGAACGGCTCTGTTGCTGCTGCTGAAATCTATACAGTCCTTATAAAATATATTAACTACTATACGTATCTCAAATGTAATATTAAAATCGCTAATAAGATTTTATTTCCTATGTCTACGTACTTTGCTGTTTTTGCATTGAGAACTGCTGACTTTTTATTACTCGCTTCATGAAACACTTTTTTTTCCTCGGCTATAAAAAGGATGTAATATGGCGAAACAAAAGAGGCCTGCTACAGAGAGAATGTCGTCGTCTCTGCTGCTGGAGAATAAAGGATGTAACGTGACGCGACCGCCATATTATTTACTCTCATAATCACCACATTATTGTGTAATATTACAGTAGATGTAGGGGGGGAAAATGTGCACAAAAATTTTTGAGAACGCACGCTCCCTTGGTGCCTTGCTCTTGTTGAGAAAATGTATATAAAATAAAAGTTATAATTTTCCCGGGTTTACATGCAATCCCAATGTATAATTATATATTGTACATACATTGCTGTATACCCAAAGGGCATGGATTCCCTAAAGCACCCAGCGTACTTTCATTTAGGAGCATACGCCCACGTACGTAAACAATGTGATTACAACGTGACATGTAGCCATCTGGTGTAGTACCATGTCCGGTGGTGCAACTGTGTATATTAATAATACTTTCAGTCAGTTAGTAATTCCAGTCAGTAGCGAAACGAGAACTTAAGAGAAAATCACAATGAAGCTATTTGAATTCATATCATTGTTTTATCATGTTGTTGTTGTATTGTGAGTCGCTTCTTCGTCTTTTCTTTCTGTATATCACATTAGATTGCTATATATTGTAGAAGCCCGTGCACTCGGGTGGTGGGTGTCCGGAATGCGGGATGAATTTTAATGAGACTACTATACTCTGTGTGTACTCAGTACAATTGTATGTTTCATAATGTTCATGATGACGATTGACGATAAAATAGTAATAAAAACGGATACGGAGAAAAAAAAGAATTTCTCAATACGGAGAGATAAAAACAGCTTCCCTTTTTCGGTAAAACTGTTTTTCCTGAGTTAATTTTAATTAATGTGGAGCTTCCTCGAAACGATAAACCATTTTAGGGGGCGACCGTGTATTTGTTTTTAGACAAATTTGTACCGATAATATACTACCAAGTTGTATCATTGAATCCAAACGTAGAAGTTGGAGAGAGGTGGAGCGATAATAAGTTAATAAATTCATACCAATAAATCGCTAACTTGAAACAATTACGCACGAGATGAGAATTTCAACTGCTGCTTTTTTGCATAGTATATGTAGTTTGTACTAGCCACGTATGGGAAAGGAAGACATTAGGAAAGTAGAATGCCGCTGCGGACAGATTACTTTTGGAGAGAAAAAATCATTTTACAATTTTCAAGTTTCATATCCTTCCGAGTAGTATACGCTTGAGACGTTATTACGTAGTCGGTGTGTAAGTTGCTTTCTTTAGGCCAGTTTGCAATAATAATCCAACTGATACACTTTTCCTTTCCCATTATTATAGGTGCATTGCGCGCATTGTGTATCTTTAGTAGTAGTAAGTAAGTAGCACACACACATATTTGGTATTAATATAAAACATTTTTTCATTGCTGCACATGAAACAGAATAAAATGGCAAAAGTATAAAAAGGAGCTTACGAGGGCTCATTTTGATCAAATGAGACTATATTATCCATGGGAGGATAAGGTTGGATCAAGGGTAAAGTGTGTTCCCTCGGCAGATCCTCTGCTTTAGGGATGTACATCCATGTAATGTTTGTAGGTTGCGCCGCGGTAGAGGAAAGTCATGAGAGAAAAGAGAAAGAGGGAAACAACATCAAACTCCATTTTTAAACAAACACTCCATAAAAACCTTTTGCATTTTATGCATATTGTATGTTTACTTCAAAGCCCTTTCTAGGGAATATTATTAAGTGGTGGGCACATACATACACATACACGAATTCAAATTTTCACACATTTTGTGTTCTCGTTTTCTCGTCGGAAATTGCATTTAAGTGTGCGGAAAAGCGGGACTCAACAGGAATAAAAGAGACCAGGAATAGGCGCATAAACCATCAAGTAATTACCTACCTCATGTGTATAGGGTCTATACTATAACTGTAAAATTAAAGGAGTTTCTCACGGTGTTTGAATGTCTGTGCGCGGCTTATGTAGTACTTATGACATGAACCTACCTTCAAAGTACGCTTCACTATCGTAGTCAGTGGGATAACTTTCCGGGAAAAGACTGGAGTGGTTTTCAATAAAGTTTTTATCTCTTTCAGTCATCGTGGAAGGGACCGGAGGCTCTGGAGGTGTTGTTTTAGCTCCTCGCTTTTGCGTGGGTCCACTTCGGCTTATAACAACCGCAGTAGGAGCAAGTGTTGTTGTGCTCGTTGTTGTTGACGTGGTTGTTGTGGCAAAGTTGGGACAAACAGGTTGGTCGGTGCATGGTTTCGTATCTGAAGGTTTCGATTCCGGGTCACAAGCTGAGCTGGGAAGGTTCATGGCATCGCGGCAAACTACGTTCCGTGTTTTATAACCTTTCCCGCAGGAAACAGAGCACTAGATGGGGAGAAGTGACAAGAAAAAAAAAGAAGAAAAATCAGGAAAATGCATATCTTTCTCAAGGAGAAGTAATGAAATAAAGGAAACGGCAAATCTTCGTTATCTCGAAAATTACACGATATAACAGTAGTAAAACACGCGAAAAGTGAAAAAAAATTGATGATCATGCAGTCCGTAAAAATTAAGCTTGAGGATCTGTTTCCGCTTGGAAATTCATTAATGCTAGCTCACCCACAAACACTCCATGTGCTATAATGAAAGGAGGAAAGTCGTAAACTTTCAATTTTTTTTTCTTTTTAGCTGGAGGTGAACTTGGTATGAGTGTTGTATTACTCCTGAGAAATAAGCACTAGTGCACCAATAATAATTCCAAGGTATCCAAAAGGTTAATTTCGCCCATCGTTTTTACCCACACGTTTTTTCTGTAATGGACATTTTCCCGATTTGTAGATTACCTTCAACTACATCACATATAACTCATTTATATTTTATATAAACACCTACAATAATAGCTCTCTTTTTTATGTCTCGCCTGTATAGTCTCCCATTTCGTGCCATATCGCTAATCACCGTCAGCAATTTGCACTCTAATCAAATAACATGATCTACTAGTGCGGGAAAATGCTATTTTTGTTTTCCTACCCAGCATAAAAAGTACTTTTTCCGTCGTTTTTCTCTGCATCAAATGTGGGGCACGAGTGCTGCCTGTGTATTGATTGCAGATTGCAGTGCAGATTTCGAATAGGCATCTACCTTTCACTCGTTTTCTTATGCGCTATTATTAACGCATTATATCCTCGACAAAATAATGGTATTTGTAGTCACGACACGTACGAATTTTTTTGCCTCATTGGTTACACATCTTAGAATGCCCCGGTTTTAGAACGTGTATCCCATATCCCACATATTTATATGGCGTCAACACAAGGGGCTTAACATTTGACATTCTCCAAGTATTGCAATTTTTTGTATTTTTATACATTCTGTTAACATGTTTTTGGAAGCACTTTTAGTGGCATACCATGTGCGGACGTTAACACCGTGTCGCAGGTTCTAATCATGGTGTCTAAACTAAAATGAACGTAACAGGACACACGACAGAATGACATGAGGACAATTTGTTGTTTTATACTTTGACATCTTGTACATCCTTCGATAATGCTAAATATAATGCAAGACTTACTGCGGACCAAGGACCAGCATGAAAATAGGGACATGTGTCCATATTACACGGCTCTTGATTAGAGGGTTTCCTTATGTGGGCGCACAGTTTGTCAGCAACCTGTAATACATCATAAAAAAAGAAAGATTTTGAGTTGTTGATAACCATACAAAACTGGTGGGTTGTTCTCAAACCTGCTGAATTTAGTAACAATTCAAATTAACACTAATCAACGCTAATCATAGAAACCCGGTGTCACATGGTGAAAATTGCCACATTTTAACATTTTTACTTTGTAGTCTCGCTGTGGAAAAGAAAGAAAAACGGCTGGACAACATTTTCGTCTCATTGAAATGCAACCGGATGTTGGGGTATTTTTGAATGAAATACCGCATAAAAATAAAAAATGCACTGGCTAAAAATAAAACCCTGGTTATAAAGAAACCTTACGGTGACCAGAGTAATATATGTTATCACCATTCTCCTGTCTGTGTGTGCACACACTCTTGGCAGTTCGACGTATTACAAATCACGCAACTTTGCGATTACAACAAATGCTCTGAAATAATTCATTTGTACCGTAAGTGGCCTTCGTGCGCATAGGGAGAAGAACTATGTAGAAGGGTTTGGGCTATTTTCTTTTCAGTTTCTATTATACTCGTTGGAAAACAAGGTGTATGGTTCATTAATTTTGGGGAAATTTATACTATCGTCCACGTCGTAAAATGCACTCAGCAACCTTTTGTTGTAAATGGAGATAAAAAATGAATGATATACTGTGTGTACACATGCATGTATGCATGTCATGCAAACTTTATACTACACAAAAGTCTACAATAAAGGTCAAAGCCTATTGATCGACGACGCTGTATGATGATAGTTTAGTAGGTACTGTGGAGAATGAATATCACGATTCCCCGACGCTTGCATAAAAACTTTCCAGAGCAAATTTCTGAAAAAAGTAAAAGTGCGAATGGGTAGGTTAGCTTTATTAAAATGTCAAGCCAAGCGTTTTTGTATTGTTATTGTGACTAATAATAAGGTTTCTGGAGGATATACTTTTGCATTCATCCATTTAGTAAAAAACCTATATTTTTTTAATTAGACGTGAAAACAAAGTGATTCAGTGCTTTCCAGTTGGAAGAGAGCATTTCCAGTTTTATCAGGAATTTTATGAATACTTTCGAAGCCGTTAACAAAAAAAATATGGAAGTTTTGTCTGTTATTACGACAGGTTTCATTTTTGTCTTTATCATTTAACTTTTTTTTTAAATTCTGACCAAAAGATATGCGAATGATAGACAATCTGGTACATAACGTCAGTCATACCCTGGCAAATAAATGTTCTAAATTTTAACCTAACTTAAACTACGACTATTTGCCAATCACGCCTTGACATTTCTAGTCATGCCGCAGCTTACATGTCGTGTCATTCTCACACTTGTAAATGCCACCACGTCTGGGAAAATACACAATACCGTCTTTAAAGCCAGTCTCCACCGTCTGGAATAAACTCTCTAATGAAGCCCCCCAAAAGACAAAAGGTTTTCTCTTTTATTCAACTACTTCATCCCCCATTCAAGATGTGCACACTCTCCTAAAATAAAGACAGTCTCGGTCAATTTTTTGGCTGTGACAAATTATGAAAACCTCTACTCTGTCTGGCTGTCTCAATAAATAATTTCAAGTTGAGATTATAATATTCTCCTATACCAGGGAAGAGATCGTAACAGTCTGAAAACAAAAGGAATACTACATATCCCCGGTGCTCCTCGTCCTCGTCATTATCTGTCTGACTGATAGTGATACTACTACTACAACTACCCTGAGAGCTACCATCATCATCATCATCTCAAGATCTTCTGTAATATTCTCACTCCCCCAAAATACACAGTATGCTACATTTCTCCATGTTAATGTTGTCAAGCTTCTTCAACTCTCTAAATTTATTTTAACCTTCCCCTGTTACGAAATCGCGGGGTAGACACTACTATTATTATTATCACTCTTCCGCATGTGGTTTGCTGTTGGCATTTTTATCTACATATGCTTACATCTTCTCTATTCCCAAGCCTGTCCAGAGATATATATACACACACAAATTTACATAATAAACCATTTTAGTGGCAGTTTCATAACGAAAATCTTAAATCTTTTTGTAAATATGGCTGTTGTAGTGGAACTTGTTATTTCCAAGTATCTCGCGCCTTTCTCTACAATTTTGTTACTTGTTTCGTGTTTAGCATATTGTTTTCCCTTATTTTTCCCTTCTTCTACTTCCGCCTTCTTTTTTCTTTTCTTTGCTTAAGTCTTCTCAAGTGTCGACTCACATTGTCCGTAATATTTTCTTCCTTCTTTGCACACACACTCAGGCGTATACCTACTTTTTCTACAAGAAACGGAGAAACGCCGCAGTTGTGTCTCTTTTCCCTTTGTTTCTTTTTCCTTTTCGTTTCCAGCCAAAGAACCAACCTACCATCACACCGTGTTTACATCTTTCCCTCATAAATTATTTTGCATCCATCTTTTGACTGAGCTAATTTTGCTTATTTCTCTTGTAGATCTTCTTGCTGCTGAGTGTGGTACGTGTTTGTGTACTCTGTACACTGTATATACTGATACAACTCTCACAGAGTGTGTACACTCCCACAAAAGGCTTTCCCAAATAAAGTCAAGTCATTCATGGCTCTTATTTATACAACCAGACCATCTTTCTCCTTATTCCAGATCTTACCGAATCCTTCACACTGCCTGTTTCACTAAACAAAATTCAGCACACACAACACAAACAAGTAATATACGAGTAGGTACCAACACACAGTTAGGTACACTATCAAAATGGCTATTTATTCACTTCTTCAAAACTTCAATGAACTGTACGCAACGAGGATATACAGTTTTCTTGAGCAAAAGATTAAAATTTGGTGTTTTTGGTTTCCTAGTGAAAGAGAAAAAGAGAAAGCGTCACTTTCTCTTTACATTAAGATTTCCTTCATTTTCTTATATGTATCCTAAGTATGAATAAACTCTGCTGCAAAAACGTTACCATCTACTTTTTATTTCGTATGCCCGTTTGTTTCACTAAAAGAAATTTTCTTTTTTCCTTCTTCTGCTCAACAACCCAAACTGTCCACAACACCAGCCAGTCTCTTTTCCTCTCTTACAGTTTGTCTCGGTCTTTTTTTTCTTTCCCGGTTCCATTTCATCATTGAACTTTCAGCTTAACAAACAAGGATAAAACTGCCACCAAGTAAACAGAAGCAAGATTTATAGGCTTGCAAAGTTGAACTCAATTTTTTGTAACAGAAATAATAATAACAGTACTCTTTCCGCTTGTGTTTCTCTTTCCTGGTAAGTATGTTGTTACTTTACTTTCAGGTCTGCCCAGCTGTCCGCAACTATGCAAGATTTCAAAATGCCGTGACTCTTACTCCCTACATCCTGATTATTACATTATTCTACATTATAAATTATCTTGTATTCCTCTCTCTCTCCCTCCACCTTTCTGCCCGACTTTTCATTTGGATACTTGGCTGTTGTTGGCATTTTCCTTCTTAACACCCTAGTCAACATTTTCCTGCTGTTGTAATGATAATGAGCTACCAGCCAATCTCACACTTCATAAAAACCATTCCCCCTTCTCCCCAATGAACGCACAGGAGAGGATATTTACATAAACATACACTTAACAGCAACAGAACGTATGTCAGGTTATGAACTACACACACCAAAAATTGGGAGCCGCCGCCACTCTGCAACAAAGCTGAAAATTGGACATGCCTGGTCAAAGAAACACGTCCCAGTTGTTCTCATTACACACATTTATTCATTCATTCTTTTGGTGTGAAGGGCATGTGTGAGGAAACAAGACAGTTGGTTCAAGTTGAGGTTGAAAGTTGAAGGACTTCACCAGAAATTTTTGGATAGGTATTCTATATTTTTTGTGTGTGTAGACTATATGCTCAAATGTATCTACTCACCTCTGCGAGAACATTACCACATTTCCCCATCCCTGTACTTTTGTAGGATACGATGCCAAGTTGTTGTAGTACATGACGGTTTGTACCTTTCCTTTCTCCCAGGTTTTCGTTTCACAATGTAACATGGACATGTAATATGGCCTTATTAATCAACTTGTTTTATGCAAACGTACAGTGAAAAGTATCATTTCGAACAACAATCCGAGCAAAGTTTTCAAATCAGTATAAAGCATAACATCACCATCATCGTCATCATCAGCATTTGCATCTAATACCCGTGTAGTAATAGTTGTGTAGTGCTCCAACTAAAAGCCAAGTGAAAATAATGATAAGTGAAGCCCATAAACATTTTCACATTTTGTTCCTTCCTCATTCGTCTTTTTATNTTTGCATCTAATACCCGTGTAGTAATAGTTGTGTAGTGCTCCAACTAAAAGCCAAGTGAAAATAATGATAAGTGAAGCCCATAAACATTTTCACATTTTGTTCCTTCCTCATTCGTCTTTTTATGCCTCTCTCTCTCTCTCTCTCTCTCTCTCTCTCTCTCTCTCTCTCTCTCTCTTTCCCCTCTCTTCACAAACTTTGTTCAAAGAACTTGCATCCGTCGCAGTTACCTACATACGTACACATATATAACGGCAACTCTGACTGGTAAACTTTGTAAGTGCTTAGATCTACCCGTAAAAGTTCTTTTTATAGACCGGGGTTATAATTTGGCATTGTTGCATTGTTCATTAACATACTATATCGATTAATGGCATTTCGTGAAACAGTTAGCCCAGTGGTCATCATTAGTGACCGCTTTTAGGAGATGTTCGGCTGTCATTAAAAATTTTACGGTAAATTTGTCGCCTTTTTTTAGACTGCCTCCTCCTATAAACCCCTTGAAATTTTATCAAACGCAAGCATACTAACTAGTAGATTTGGTACACACATGGATTTTATCAATAGGCATTTCTCTGGACGTCGGGAAGGGACACAAGAATTTGAATGAACTATTTTTAATGGCCTACTTGTACGCCTAACTTGACTTGTTAGTTACCTATAGCCTGATTATATAAACGGGCGTGGTAGCATAGCAGCGATAGCTCAAGTAGGGAAAAATACAAGACACATACAATGACAATGATGGTATATACATACCTAAGTTGTTGGTATATTACAGTTAAAAATCTCCGGCAATATTGAAAACTTTTCCCTCCTTACCTCTTTCACTTTTCTCTTGTTGACTGTTGTTGTCGAGGACTTGTGACTTTCTCTTACTTATTCCTCTGCTGCTATACTACTACTACTACTACAGCTTAGCCGTGCTGCTGATGGACTAACAACGGCAATTACAGAAAAGCCGTTACTTCGTTGAATTTTCCGTTCAAAAGAAAATTTTAAGTGGAATCGTTCCGCAAAAGAATGCTGATGTTGCCTAAATTCTCTTTCCTTCTTCATTTCCCCTCCGATTTTCCGTCCTCTCTTAAAAAAGCTGAAAGGACGAAAACTCTTTCGTTCAAGCTGAATGTACGTGTATGTTTGTGCGTAGCATTTGATATATGATACATACATATGACGGCTAATTCAATTCTACATTTGACTACGGGTTCGATCTCCTGAGATTATGGAGTTTACAGTATTAATTATCTCTGCATATTAATAGTTACTAGTCGAGTGGAGTGGCAGGCAGTCTGTTATTTGTCAGCGCTTTTTGCGGTGACTTGGAAGGAAAATATGCTTAAAGTGTAGAGAAGGCGACATAATGACTTATATAATTGGGTACATAAATATTATCGAGAAAATATTTTATATTTAAATTATTATAATTAATTGGTACATAATGTGTTCCTTCTTGTGGAAAATTAACGAACAGATAGTGGAGGCTTAAAATAACTTTTGGTGTCACCCGTCAAATTATGTACCATTCTGACACAAATACAGTTTGTATGTATGTCGTTCTGTGTGCTTGGTATGCCACTGTAAATGCACAGAATATGTATAGGTAACAATGAAGGAAGGAAGAAAGTTTAAAAAAAAGTGATGGGGTCGCCCTGTTCCGTTTCGCCGTAAAGGTCACTGGGGTGGCTGGACGGTGGTTAGCATTCCTATTTGCCTAAAATAATATAAAACGTGGCAGGGGAGGGTTTCGTCAAAATAGCACGTTTTATAGCATGATGTTGCCCAGCCTCTAGAGCTATTTATCACTTGGAAAATCCTCTGCATTTATTGGTGCGATATCAGCAATCTATATTGTCCATTGTCTGGGTTACAATATGCAATATTTACTAGAAAAGTTCTGTGGGCAAATCCAAATGAGAATGTATCGTGTCACTTGTTGAAAACAGTTGTAGTTTTGAGCTGGAATTTCTAGTGACCTTGGACGTTAAGTAAGAACAAATGTTAGATGGCCATGGAGTCCATAATCCTGACAGATTTATGTTGCTGGGTAAGTTTTTTTCTATTATCTGTTTGTCAATGTCACTTTGTCAATTACTTGGAGCAGAATATTTCTTCCCCAGTTAGTTTCATGATGTTACTGGAAATTGTTTACACATCTCCGATATTTCTTATATATTATATTACATACGCTGTTATAATACTTATGTATTTAGGATGTGCGTGGTTAAAAATAATGATTATTATAGTTTCTCGCCGTCTCCTTGAAACTTTACGCATTCAATTTGTTTTCATTCTCGCAACGTACTACAATCACAATGCCATCTCTTGAGTCACATACTCCGACATTTACATAATTGCAAGGACAGTCCTATTTTCCCAAACTTTCTCAAGTTATACCAAATTTTCCAATTATATAAGTTTAAAGCACATATGGCAAACACACAAAAATAACAAGACTCTTTTATCACATGAATCACTATCACCACTTTCCATTTTCGATCGACCTTGCCATTTTGAGCGTCATCTTACAAGATGCTGGTGTGTTTTCAACAAGAAATTATTTTCATAAAAGATTAAAAACATTTATCTAATTGCTTGCCAATGCGCAAGAATAGCATTTTTGCAGGAACAAAAATTGAACCTTTGCCTCAATCTTTGGCAAAAAAATATTTCTAAGGCAGAAATTCTACTTTATGGTACGCTCCCCAAACAAAGTTTATTATACCAAGACACCCTTCCAAACTTGACAAAAATCTGTTCCTGGAACACACACGCTTACCTGAATCTTTGTCCCATTCTTCTCTTGCGCACAGAACACTTTCCGAATCCGCAAACCCCCGCCGCATGTGACGGAACACAAACTCCATTCGCCAGCTTGCCACCTGCGAGTTATTTATAGAAAAAAGATATTACATACACAACGATGGAAAATTAACGGGAGAAAATCTGCAAAAGAATCTGCTGCCATCATCACTTTCTTCACATCATCACCTATCGTCATATCTGATTATTCCAAAAAAGCATCAGCCCATCACCTAATAGAATGGTGTACATACATACAAGGTGTGTCTCATATCGTACATCTATTCTCTGCGACATTGTCCCTTTTTACGGATGCATGCACAGTCAACTTGTGCCAAAATAATAAAACAAATTTGAATTGATCTGGTCTTATAGATAACACAGACGATGGCGTTGTGCGGGTATAGTAAATGGGAACTCTGTCGATACCTAAGATACATATGCATACCGATATCCCTACTACACTCGCTTGCAGGTTGCAGGCCGTCGATAGAAAGGCAATAATCCACTTGTAAGGGAAGTAGTAATAAACTTTCCTTCTTTCATATTATTAGCAAACTTCCAACAGTCAAACTTTTCCCGTTTGCTGAGCGGCTCGAGAATGCAATAAAATCCGGGTCGATGAAAATTAAAAACATCAAAGAGCTTTGCCTAATCAATTTCTTCCGAAAACCATTTTTCTTCCGATGACTTACAAAAACAACAACAGTTTTTCGTTTATTCAACTTTTCTTTTGTTTATGTTCCGTTTACTAGTATTACACAATAACGGTTTAAGAGCACTATACACAGCCATTACTGAACAACGCCATCATCTCTTTCTCAGTTTATCATCATCTTTGTTATAATATTCATCATCTTCTTGACTGGATGGTTGTAATAGAGTGTAAGAATTAAAAATGGAAATTAAATACGTTAAAATAATAATCCATAAAACACCTTTCTTGGTTTTCTCCGTCTAATCCAATACTTGCTTAGTTCGGGTTGTTTATTTTTTCAACTTTTTTAAAATGATGAATTATTGGTTGTACTTTGCAGTCAACTTTCTCCGAGATTGTGAACAGCTTGCCGGGGAAGAAACCCGGGCGTGGAGTGAAAGTGAAACCGTATTAACTTTTACTTATTCACAAAGAAAGCGTGTTTAATTTAGTGTTAGATTGTATACGTTTAGGTGGTAAGGGGATACATATTTATGACGAGAGCGAAAATCATCATCCTTATTTTTCAACGTAAAGGAAGTGGGTCGACATAAATGGCATAAGTTGGGAGAAAAAAATTCGGGGAGCGTCTAAAACTGCATTGTACAACTCGCACGCTTGATATTTTTATCAGAATGAAAAGGAAGCTAAAAAATTCTCTTTCTCTTTCACTTTCCTTTTTCATCATCACCTCTTGCACTCTGTGTGTATTGTGTACAGACACATTTATAACACAAGAAGAGAAAGGAAAGAGTAAAAAAGAAGAATTTCAAAGTGGCGCCATTCTATTTTGTACACAAACAGCAACGGTCGCGTTCTCTTTCTCTTCTACAAAAAGATTTGATGATAAAGTTGATGAGGTGAAAAAACCGGAACTTCCTTATAGAGGCAGTACAGACTGTGTATAGGCACAAGTGCATACCATCTATTCACGCGAGTGTGCTGCAATGTTATAAACTCATAATATTATTTTAATTATTATTATAATGATGCATATTAAAACAAAACCCATTTATGCTACTTTCTTTCTCTCTTTGTGACTTGGCCGCTGCTTTACTCTTTTGTAACAGAGCGTCTGCACCAAAACAGTAAGCCGTCGTTGCAGTAGACCCGATATCTTTCTACACGTCGCGCGTGTATGTACGGCTTCATCACATAAGTTTTGTTCATAAAAAGGCAACTCATTGGCAAGGTAGTTGGCTGTAAGTAAAGAACAACAATAATAATGCTGCATATAGACAAGTCGTCAAAAGTGGCAGACATATACTCTGTACTACTACAATAGAATAAGCTTTTCTCATGAAAAAAGTAAAAGTTTTTTTTTCTTCTGAAACTCCTTCCTTAAGCTCAGGTACAACCATAATAGTAGTAGATTTTTTGGTGATTGCATTTAAGCTTGTAGTAAAAGTCGAACTTACATTATTCCAAATACCTACACAAGGCAATAAAATGGAGAGGTTGTGCAGTTAGACCAGGAATAGAAATGCCGAACATACGTAGGAGTATAAATAGAGGAACAGTTTCCGCCTAAATACACGCCATTATACATAATCAGGGTATAATATATTCCGGGAAAACGAGATTGCAATCAATAACAACATATACACTTGATATACTATTACTATATGTTACACAAATTGTAAGTAGTTAGTTAATAAGGTACTAAAAATGCAGTAGTATCGTGCAGAACGACTTAATTCCCTGTTGATTGACTGGTTTTTCAAGGATTCTAGTTGAAGAAAACGGAGTAATATCAAGGCTAGTAGTAATTGTAAGTCCGGGACTATCAAAAGAATGAAAGGGTGATGATGACTGATTGTAAAACCACTTGGTTTTGTCGTTTAATGCAGTGTGATGGGCTTAGCAAGGGAGTTCTGTTGTCATAGATAGGTAGTTTGGAACTTACTCTGGCTCGCAGGGATGAATATTGCAGCTCTGCAAACTTCGATGCGGCTTGGACGCCGAGTTGCATAGGTAGTGGTCGAGTACCTCAGTTGTCAAGCTGTTACGACACACGATTTTCACTGGTTGTTGACCTGCAGAGAAAAAGGCCGGGAAAGAAACGTTACGGTTTGTTTATTTGAATGGAATAAGAGTACATGCATGATGCCCAGTGTAAGCACTCTTCTTGACCAGACGACTTTGAATAAACTAGTGTGAAATGAAGACTTCACAAAATATAAATAAGAGAAAAGTGGTAGAATACGAGAAAGCAGGAATTACTATTTTTGTATTTTAAAACTTGATGTTGTTTTCTACGGCACAGTAAAACAAATTAAAGTTTTTGTTACATTCATTAAACGCAGTTAGTTGTTTTGTTAGTATATGTTTGAATCATTTACAAATTAAGAAGTTATTACTATTGTGATACAATGCTTTTGATTTATAAATTACGATGGTTAGAGCGGAGGTATATTATTTCAAAAGCATAATAATATGCCCAACTACAACATACAATTTAACTACCTACACAAGAATGTGTGTTTCTAAAATGTACACAATTCACGACAATTCACTATGAAATTCTGTACGGTGTACCCTTACCTCCACCACAATTCAAAGTGCAAGGTCCTGTTGGTAGTGTGTCCCAATTGTAAATCGGACTAATCGGACATTTGGAACCGTCACCCCCGCAAATTCCACACTCGTCCACCTTCTTGGGAGACCCCAGCTTGAGATCACATCCAACAGGCTACAAGTACCCCACCGTCCCAGTAAAAGCAGCAGCAGCAGCGTAAAAGATTAAGAACGGTCATTTAGTAATGAATAATGAATAGAACTTTCTAATTTTAAATTACGCTAAAGAATACTTATTGGTAATCGATTAGCGAAAAGTAGGTTTCAAACGAAGGTCACGGACCAAATTTATTAAGAAAAAAGTTTCTACCACCAGGTGGCATCTTTTGTATGGCATCAATTTCATATATGGTGTAACCCGAGTTATTACGAGTCGTTTGGAAAAAAATCCGTCTTAAACGGAGCTTAGGGACCAAAGTTATTAAGAAATCAGTTTTTTGTATAATATGGTGCAGGTATGCAACCAACAACGACGGGAAGAAGCAAAGCAGCGTTTACTAGTTAACAATATTTAAAAGACGACGATTATTGTTGATAAAATTTGTTTATCAGTTCCGTAAAAACAATTTATTTAAGGATTGGTTCAAATTGTCTTGTAACGCTATTGAGGATATGCCTACGCTAGAAACAATAGTACATTCATCTAATAGCTTTCAAAGCTCTATTCGTTGGAATAGTATATACCTATGACTGGAATCTAATTTTGAAGAATAGATCAGATAGAAAATTAAAACAAATATTTATTTATTTTATTGATTGATTGTTTTTTTGTAATTTGACTCGGCTTGTTTATATGGATTTGTATGACACTTGGAAATAGTGTTTATTAACGGGCTATAGTTGAAAACCAGCGATATGATGTCACTATATTGCACGTACTGACTATTTGTTTCAGTGAATAAAGTCAATATCACTGTCAACTTACATGTGTAGTATAACAGACAATAACCATCAGTAAAGTCAAGAATGGTTGTAGGCAGTAGTCAAGAATAGTAGTAGTAGACCACAACAGCTGCTGTAAAAGCAGATCACACTATTTGTACAGTATCAGTAAGACGACCAGCTGTTTGGGATATAAATGTATCTAGTCTACTACAAGGGTAAGAAGCTACGAATTAAGGGCACGTCACGTCATTGGCACGACACGGCGAGGAAAATGATATACGCCTTAGCGTAAATAAATAGTTACAAACTTTGTTACAAAAAGTCTTTCTTGTTTTTCAAATGACTGTCCGCTCCTGTGAGCCCCTCACTCATAATGCTGTTACTGTTACCCATTAATTCACCTCTGGAGAAAAAAGTTTTCTTTCCATAGAAATAATTATAAAGCAAAGATGGTAACAATATTTACTGAATTCCACGTGTTGTACCTCTATACTTGTAAAATGTTTTCCACTTTTTATCTGGATCTTTTTTTCTGGCAAAATGACCGAGAATGACACCACTTGAAAAGTTTACTAATTTGTTACGATACAATTCACATACCTCACATCTACCATCCACACAAACATGCAAGGAGCCAGAGCGACAACGGGTGCCGTCACGAAGTTTTGGTGATAATTTGACAATGAGATCACTTCCCTCCGTACGACAAATCAGAGCACATGGGTTGTCCGGGTCTTCGATAGCTTCCCAAGTGTGCTTCTTGCCTCGATACTCTTTCCCATTATAGGCTCTGCATTGCTCGTTTCTGTAGTCTCGATACTCACTGCAGGCCTGTAACAACAACAAGAAAGAAATTCACAAAATTGAGTCCTCTATGAACAGTTCACATGGTATATAGTTAGTCTTAAATCTTAACTGAATGAGTATATAATAAGGGCAAATAACAAAGAGAGTGAAAATGTACAACATTTTATGGAAAAAGTCAACAGCACAACACTTCTACTATGTTACTCATAAGCGGTCATTAAGCTTTGCCCAGAAGGTAGTCACTGGAGTCCTTTAGTAGTAGCCTTTCAGTTTTTGCACAAAAGAACAGTATGGCTCCAGTGAGAAACTCGCTTTCGAAGAGAATCTCTGATGGCGCTATACTAACGCCCGTGTCGTCGAGCTTTGGCCCGAGACAAGAAAAAACTGCCCATTATACTTTTTCGTTTCTCCAAGCGTACCACTACTCATACTCTACTAAATACATAAAAACAAATGTATCGACAAAGCACTTTTCTCTCTAGCTCTATTTGAATACACGAATGCTAATAATGTAGTAAAGCATGATCTGTCATTTGATTTTTGTTGTATTACTTATGTTTTAGTTTGATTTTTATTGTTGTTGCCACCATTGTACACCGATATAGTTATAAATTGTAAGAATCTACCTTCATCCGGACTACTACCACACCACGGGGAAACTTTCTCTTTAGGAGAAAGTTCCCTTTAGCGACATGAAGTGTAAAAACATAAATTACGTTGGACTAAATATAGGGCTTATGTTTTAAGTTTCTACATACATTTTTGTACATGTGTATTTATATAAGTTACAGTAGTGTTCTTATAACGAAAGATTTGGATTCTAAACGACACAAAAAATGGCTGAACTATTTCAAGATTGTTTTGACGTTCCCCCTACGTCCCACTGAATATTTTGCGAGTTTTGTTAAGCAGACTAAAAGTGTGAAACTGCGTGTGTGAGTAATAAAGACGGGCTTATACATTAGTGCAAAACGCACTATAGACACTTTCTCCGCTCGTGTGTGTATGTGTGTAAGTTCTTGCCAAATTTCTAAGGCAGGAGTAATGTGATGAACACATTTATGAATGGAGTCAGATAGCTTCTCACCAAACGTTGTTTATACAGGCTCATATATTAACACAGTGGCTATTTATCTGGGACTGGGCTCTATCGTTTTCTCTCTCCTCTCTCTTTCTATCTCTTTGCACTTGGCAAAGAAGAATCCGCAATTTTTCTTGGATACTAGGAGCTGTGTGGATGTTTAGTTTTTGCTGTTTGTTATTACGACTGTTGTTGTATCTTCTTAAGCGTAATATTTATTTCCCACGCGTAGGGATTTTCCTTCTGTTTTTCTCAAGAGACGTCATTTAAGCCTGCTGCATAAGGATATACCCAAAAGGAGTTCATCTTTTGTTGAGTCTATCTGACACACAAGATTCCCTCATAATTTATTTCAGTTTTTTTGTGTAGCAGCCCTACATAATCATTTATAGCGATCGTTAAATGCGATATGAGAATGATACAACATAGAAGAATGTATTTATAGATAGTTAAGGTATATATGTATATGTATATATATATATGAGTAAAAGTTACGACGAAAACTGTCAGAAAAATACTCACATTACATTTCTTAGTGAAGAAAATGGGTGCTGAAAATAATATTGCAAAATTCCCTTTCATCTTGACATGAGTTTTTAAGACTGCCTGAACAAAACAAGACTATATACACTCGTTTGGGGTAATATATTAGTGGTGTCATCACCATAACATGTGGTTATATGTAATATAGGTAGGTGTTATTAATATAAATATCGTCTTCATCATCGTCATCATCATCGTCATCATGATCATTAGGTTTTTTTCAGAGGCAGAAACTTGTGAATAGAGCAAAGAGCGGTGTCAATTATTCATCTGCTTTCTGATAGAGCTACTACACCAGCTCTATTTTTGCTCTGAGCCTTTTGTCGTTTCCTCTACTGCGCGTAGTAGTACACACGCCCCGTTGTTGTGATACAAAAATTCTCTTTTCATACAAACAGCCGAGCTCGATCACTTCAGAAAACTGGAGTCGTCGTCATTGTTAGGAAAGCGAGGTGGATGTGTCATCTTATTTTTATCGCGAGAATCTGTCTGAGTGTGTGCATGTGTGTGTGTTTGCAAGGAGTACTGCCATAAAAAATCGGAGAGAAATGTATGAATGAATGTATCTGCCTTTCTTCATTCTCTCTCTCCTCCTTCTCTCACCCACACACCATAATTTTCTGGAAGCAAACAAATAACAGACACATTTCATAATGGAACGTGTTATGTAAAGCGGGATCACTTAGCATCTTCAACTTTTGTACTTTTCTCCAAATCAATATATCAAAACATGGAGAAAACGACAGGAAATGACGCTGATGATGTTGATCGCATCAATTCGTATTCTCTGTCCAAAAATGGATGGGGATGTGAATCATGGCGGTTTCTTCTTTTCCTTAAGAAAACATGGGGATTTAATAGCCCCAGTTTCAAATAATATAATTGAGGTTTATATGTAGAGAGAGTGCCGTGTGGGCATATCCCTGACATACAGGTTGAAAGGGAAGCTCTTTGGTTTTCAGGGAGTTGTGGATGGGAGGTTATGGGTTGAGGGGTTATCATCATCATCATTTCATCACCAACGTCGTATTAGTCGTCGTCATCCCGTCAGTCCGTTATATGTACAACATATTCCTTGCGTTCCTTCCATAGCACTCTCATGTACTTATTCGGGGCGCTGTTGGAAGACCAAAAGAGTTTTGGTGGTCCTATTCGTCGTGCAACAACAGTGAAAGTGGAGAGGGAAAATCGGGGTGAAAAAGTGGAGGGAAACAGTCGAGAAGTAGTGCCATCACACTCAAGTCACATCATTAATCACCCTTTAGTTTAGCTTTCCACGATTTTCTAAAGTGCTGCTACCGCTGCTGTTCAGAGTACATTTGTATTTATATGCTCGGCAGAAATTGTACTAAAAGGTAAGGAGGTATATAGTACCCAAGCACGATTTATATAGAAAGTCGTAATATTCGACCACAAAAACTCGTATGTCATTGCACGCGTTTTATTGGCAAGTGGGTTGACTACTGTAGGGAGGGAGATGGAGAGATGGAATGGAACAAAGAATAAAATCTCCAGAGCACTGAGTAAATACAGAATCTCCAAAGAGACGTTTCACACTCGTTTGTGCACTGCACAGTCAAGTGAAAGGGGTCGGAGCAAATAGGTCCTTCCTGCTGTCTAGTCCCTGCTGTTGGTGTCGTGACGTAAGTGGTGATGGGCCTGCTGCTGCTGTGTATAATATATTTTACCGATGCGATGCTCGTTTTTTCAATTTTTACTTCTTACCTATTGTAAGTCGATTCTACTATTTAGTTTTTGGTGACAGTTTGCTTAATGGTGCCGTAAGTTGGTACATATTTTGATGGCGAAGAATTTTGTCACGATTTGAGCAGGAAATGCTGAGAACAGATTCCTTGTTAACTTTCGTAAGCAAAGCTTATCAGGAAGTTATTGCGATCACAATCATGTCTGTCTGTCTGTCAACACTAAAACTTCTGTTCTACTTGACATAATCGAACCAAATTTGGCACATGGGTACCTTAGGTCAACATTTCTCTTGGGATTGAATTTCACCCCCAGATGTCACTTCTGTCACGATCGCTTACGAAAGTTACTTATTTGAGTTTTACACTCTTCTCGTTTATTTATGCGTAGAACTTGAGCATATACCTCAAGTTGCCAATACAGGGTTTTATAAAATCTAACGGTTTTTGAGTGGCTTCCCGTCATCAGTTCCTGCAATCTTTCCGTGCATTGGCATAATACAAAATTTAGCAAAAACGTTGACGCCATTTATGAACCACACCGTTATCAAGTTGAATTCGTAAACAACTTTTACAAACACACGCAGACAGTCACACGAGCATATAATAATGACTAACCTAATTAGTGTAATTAAATCAGATAAACCAGAGAAAGGGAAACAGAGATACAACCGCAACGTGCCTCATTCCACCTCCAACAGAAAATTGAAGTGGATGTTCGGATGTCTGAAAGTAAATTATTCTACGTGTGTGTGTCTGTTTGTGTTTGTGTGTGATTTTAGGGATGTTTTAGCATGGCTAGTAGATTATGCAGTTATGGTACAACCGGTGGTAGGTTCATGTACATGAACACTGTGCACTTGTAAGAGATTTATCTTTCTGTCCCTCTCCCGCAAAGCCAAAGCCATTTATTCTTTTGCAGTTTTCCCGTCAGATGAAACCGCTCGCGTGGTATTCGATTTCTTTCAGAGAACTCAAAAGGAACAGGTAATTAAAGTTGAAAGCTTCCCCGTATTAGAAGAGTATGTATACATAGGTGTGTGTACTAACAACTAGTAACAGAGAGCAAAAGAGTAAATTGAGTTGGGCTTAGCTCAAGACAGGTTTCCGTAATTAGTTTTTTTCTCTCCGGCGGAAAACATAAAAGCAACACACACGCGCATACACAGACACACACAAAGAAAATCTCTGCGTATTTGACTCCCTGTGCCCCGGCAACAAGACAAGAGGGAAATCTTTTAGCGTACGTTTTCTACATTTTTATTTTCTTTCTGGAATGTTTTATCAGGATAGTTGTAGCCGACAGCGGAAAACAAAGTCACATACCTGCATATTACACATTTTTCTTCGGATAGACACGCCATGGCAGCCATGTGGTGATTTACAGCGTCGGAACTGCTGGGTAATTCCACCATCACAGGTTCGGGAGCAAGGAGTCCAGGCAGACCAGTTTGTCCACTGATCCTCATCGTAAGTTGATCCTGACACGGGACCAATCTATTATTAAAGAACACACAGAAAGTTTTCCCATTGGTTATTAAATTAGCTATCGTGTAAAAAAATTGTCACAGAAGAAATAGATAAATAATGTGATATCTGACATTAGCAAACAATGGAAAAAGGGGTATTGTATTAAACCTTGGAATGTTTTTTTCCTTGGCATTTTTATTTACTTCGTTCCTTCCGTTAGAATTGTGCTAGTTTGGAGACAATACATCTTTTTGTATTGGTTATAGCTACTGATATGCTTATCATAAACCATAACCTTATCATCATTATTATTGGCATAGCTTAGACTGAAAGAACATAAAAAGGAATTTATTCTTAAAGACAATCACATCAGGATGGAAAGCCCTGAGAAAATGTACACTTGTGTATTGAAACAAAAGATTCATAATAATTTGTTTTGCTTTGCCACAGTAGAAACACGACGCGCTATACATGCTGAATTTTAGGGAAAAAACAATACAACCTTAACTTCGAAGGTAAAGCACCTGATGTCCTTCAAAATAACGGTCTCATTTATTTCTCTACATAAACTACAAGCCTGCTTGTTTGTAGACGAACAAGCAGAGGTAGATAACTGGGTATTATTTCCGTTTGTCTAGGTACCTGAATGAAACTACCGGTACTACCCAAAACAATGGAGGTGTGTAGCAAATAAGTGAAAACCTTCACTTTGATTAAGTGTCAAGTTAAAACTCGACAGAAACGTGTACCGCAGTAGATTTTCTAGGTCTCCACCAAAGAGTCTGTAAACTAGTACAACTAGTACAAGTACACATTCCTAATTTACCGGAACTGTAAATATTTCCTTTTCTTTACTCATGTAAATGTATGTATGTATATGAGGCGTAAGCAACAAAGGAAAATTTGTAACAAAATACATTTTTATTTTGTAGGTCAGTCAACGCATTTTATTAACATCTCCCTCCAGTATACTCCATTAAAATTTCAGCTTCTAAAAAGCCAATTTAACAAGCAGTTCCTCTGCCAAAGAAAAAGGCTGAATGACACGCCGAGACAAACTTGTACACTTTTTTTTACATTCATCTAAGCCCGTCTCATCCACCTCCTTGTAAGTAGTACACGCCGAGACAAACTTGTACACTTTTTTTACATTCATCTAAGCCCGTCTCATCCACCTCCTTGTAAGTAGTGAACAGCGAGCACATATCACTGCTCAAATCAGAAAAATACAGAGAATGCCATAAAGGAAAACTGCAGAGCTTTATCTTTCAGCTTACACTTATGGACAAGTTGATTCATTCGAATAAGTTGGTAATAATGAGGCTTCAATACTTACCACTGTGTCTCCGTATAAACTTTTCTAATTCAGATTCCACTAGCATGCCATTCTACAGATTCTACAAAATGTAAGAAAAGACATTTAAGAAGAAAAAACTACTTTACGTTGTACTTTTTTCAGCTGCTGTTGCTGAATCCAACTTTTTTTGTTTTTCCCTCAAAAAAGGAATCCCTCTTTCCATAAAAAACTAGATACCGCCACGCAAAAGACAATGGTGTCCTTTTTTATATTCCTTCTTTTGTTCAACTCTGCAATTTTTCAAAAGCTGATGTAACCCATTAGATGGAGAACATGAAAGAGAATGAATTTCATGCACTTTTGTAATTGCTTACTAACTGCTATTTCCCTTCTAGTACAACAATAACAGAAAAAGAAGATTCTTGCTGGCACAAAAAGACTCTCACTGTATTACGGTGACCGACGCATCACTACTCAACCACAGTCACCACCACAAAGAGAATTACATATCGACTATATTCGTATATACTGCTTTGCCACACACGTAATAATACATTCATTGTTGTACAACGTATTTCATGTAAAACATGCCGTATTCGAAAATAAGACTCAGTTTTTTTGTGTCTGTGGAAAATACTGGGGAAATTACAATGGATACAAGTAGAAAACTGGTGAAAGCTAATGGCCCATGTATTTTCCTGACAGATTGTATATGTAAAAGTGTGTGTGTGGGTGCATGTATGTACACACAGTTAGACCATTATTATCGCAATGCTGCATAATCTCTGCATTCTATTCCAAGTAGAGAGAGTGAGGGATGGAGAGATCAAAATGTAGAGAGAAAATTTGCCAACTGCAAATACATAAACGGCTGCCTATAACAAAGAAAAGGCCCTTCCTTTAGAGAAAGTTTGTTAAAAAGTGGACTTATACTTAAAACTATGTCGGCGATATTGTGGTATAGTGGCAAATAAGCGACAACGAAACCTTGGGAGCGTATGTAATCCTTTGGGGATGGTGGAGGAAAAACCGCTTGCGATTACGCGGTTGTGCACACATTTTAGACAACATGATACATCATAATGTTCGAGTGACCAGAAATGAAAAGCTGAGAGTTGAGTAGTCAGCGGAGAGTTGGAGTTGTTGAAGGACAGGAAAAAACATTTTAGAAAGGAATTGATACGAGGCAAATATTCATTTGTTTCTAGTGGGAGGGGAGGGGGCTAAAAACCGCAATTATTTTTTGGAGACTCTCTCAAAACATAAAACAATAGAAGACATGATGCCATGTGTGACGAAAGGCGACGACGACCGTGTCCACGCTTGGATTATTTTCAATTGTTAGAAAAAGTGGCATGTATTTGCCACGCTGACGCGGAGGGATATACAGGAACTATGTGTGCATTTCTCGCTCGCGGTATGTATAAGTAATTTGGCTTCAAAATCAAATTTTATTTACGCTGGTGTTGCTGATTTGGCTGGATTTGACCATCTCTGCGGGCAGAGAATGGAGTTGGAAATCGGTGAAATGAAAAGATGAATAAGTTATTTGGTAAAAGGGTGGAAGGATGTACACAATTTAAACACGACTTTCTCTTTCAATAGCAGCCAAAAATGCAGCAGACACTGAAGAAGAAAACAGCAACAAACGGAGAAAGTGAGGATGTTTATGTAAATGCAGTCAAGCACAACGTGGTGGTGAGCCGGTCTTAATGTGAAAGTAGTAATGGCTACCTATTTGTTTCTTTCTTTTCTTCTCCAGAGGAAACAGACTGTGAGAGCCGAGGAAAAAGTAAACAAAAGCTTTTTGGTCTTAAATTGTCGATTTATGTATGAATTCGAGGATCTTTGGGAGATTCTCGGGAGATAAATGTAAGGAACAAAGAATAAACCACTGTAACTGTTTTACATATTATTTATTTAGCGTGTCAGGATGATACTGTCCTGCGATTTTTGTTATGAAGGAGTTTGCTTCAAATTTTTTAGAGAAAAAGTTCTTATATGATAGCTGTTTTACATATTTTAAATTGCGCGCGTTCACACGTTCAACTAATTTACACATCTCTTTTGTCCCTGTAAAAATGCAAAACAAGCTTTTTTGGTTTAATAATCAGTTTTTGTAAGAGCAATGAAAAATCCGGCAACATTTTTGTTTGAACCCAATAACTCCGTTTTTGTTTCGTGACGTCACAAACCCATAAAGTAACAAGTTCCATTTACAGAGAGATAAGTTTAAGAGATATAGACCAGACCAGAAAACACCTCATACAAATTTTTTTTGGTACCTTCTAATTTTAAACAACCACGCCATCAATTTTCTTTGGTCTTTTAAGTAAACATGTATTCTTTCATTCCATATTATTCTTTCTCAACGAAAAAAAATCTGAAAAGAAATCTACGTAAACCGCCAATGTACATATACCACCTCGTAAATCGCTTACAAATGTTTGTGTTTTTTATCTGTCTATATATCTGTCTCAATTTTCTCAAACATTCCCTTAATGTTTCTTGTTTATGTGTATATGCATTGGTAGCGTATTTTTGAAAATAAAGAAGCACAAACGATTCTGGAGCTTACTGTGCATTTATTACTTTACGGGAACTTGGGAACTAGTATTTGCTTCGTTTTTCCATTTGTTTTGTACTCACCCTCACTTATTTTTTACTCCCACTATTCTACTCTCTGATTTAGTCGCTTATACATTTTTTGTGTGTAGCTATTTGTAACAATAAAAAATCTTCTTGTCATTCTACCGCCACGGCCAAAGAGCGACTAGCAAAGAAGAGTGATTGATTTTTGACACGAAAGAAAAAGCTGAAAAAGAAACTAGAGTAGACCTAGTAGAGAAAGAGAGCAACGAAGCCGACTGTTTTTTCGTAAACCTAAAAAATAGTTTGCTTCAAGGTATATTCCTACAAACTTTACTCAATGGTTCTCAACTCGCCCCAAATATGTACCCAGAGACTAATCCTAAAATGTTCGTTAAGGTATGTCACATGGGCATTGGATATGTATCTCAATTCAGTGAGTTCTTTAGTACAACGAGATTTTTTGGTGCAGAATGCAATGGACGATTTTTTCTCCCGTTTTTTACCGCAGTAAGTAGCCCCATTAAAAGCTTGCTGGTTTCAACAGTAATGAATGATGAAGTTTCAGGCAATCAGTGCCGTCTTTTCCGACTTTTGT
>JAHZNB010006592.1:0-17250 GCA_027744295.1 Callyntrura guangdongensis
CCAAATTCAAATTGCTTGGTTTGTTCATTGGAAATTAAACTGGATGAGATATTTCAATTTTGTGGTATGTAATTAAAAATACAAAAAAAACAATTAATACGAAATGTTTTTTTAATTAAACTAGAAATGAAGCAAATTCTAGAAAAAATTAGAAATTTTCAAAAAATTTTGACGGGAATTTAAGAACGTTAGGCTGTCTATTTCAGTCGTAATGCTCCACATATATAATGGTGCGCTAATGGTTAGTCAAAATTGGAAAATAGCACATATGTACTATTATCTTTATAATGCCAAATGAAACAATATAGCGGCTTCTAAAAGTGCTGGTAAAATGATTATTTGATTTGTAGTAGGATCGTTATCTTAAAATCGAATGACCTAGGTCAATTTACGTTTGATTCATGGTTCACCTATTGCATGAATTACATGTACTAGTGATATTGAAAGCTCGGTGAAGCTTTTTTAAATTGACCTGTTTCAATATCAGGAAATGGTCAGTCTTTACACATATCGGCAAAAGAAAATGCACCGCTGCCAAGTTATCTGGTTAGATGGCTATATATTTTCTTTTAACTATAAAAACCCGATTAGTAAGTGCTTAATGTGTAATTGGAATACTAAATAACCTCTGATTGTGCACTTTGTTATTATTTAAGTCACCCATTTGTTGCATCAGTTATTTATACCCGAAAGTATCGGTCAAAGATATCTTAATAATTGCCAATGTAATCGGCATCAATAATGCAAAAACTTTAATAAACTTTAATAAACTTTATGCAAAAGTTTTAATGATTCAATTTTTGATCATACGTTAAAAAAACTTTGCCTTTATCTTGAGACTGTTCAGAGTAGTGGTGGTGTTAGACAACTTCAGGAATTGTAAATTTAACTTGCTAGTTTAAGCCAAAAAGCTAAAACTTCGTTTTGTAAGTAAACATCATTGTAAAGATATACCACAACTGTAACAGGATTAAGTTTGTATTTTATTTATAACCAGTAGTGTTATTGTAAATTGGTTGTCTTGGCTACTTGTTGAAGAGGATGAGAGAGATTTGCTTTATAATTGTGATAGAAATATTGGTTTACTGACTTTTGGGGCGCTGCCTTTTCGGTTTACAAGTATAAAATTCTTGACATGTCTACTTCAAAGAACCGCAAGTAAAATTTAGTACTTTAAACTGTGTATGGCAAAATTTTGGTACGTGTTTCAAGCAAGTAAAGCGAAAGTTTACATTTAAAAAGTACAATATTCAATGGACAAGGGAAACTATTGTACTTTTCTGGTCACAAAAAGCTTTATCTGATAAAATATTTTCAACAGTTGCACGAATCAAATACGAGTGTAAAATACTGGTGTATTTTACAATTTATCGTAAGCTACGCATGCATACAAATTGATCAGAAAAAACAATTTAAGCGAGATTGCATCGACCTTTGCATCGGTATTCATACTCGTTAGGAAAATACTTAAAATATTCAGAAAAGCGAGGTCGCGGTTGTGGTCGGTGTAGAACTGGAAACGAGTTCAGTGTGGGCGTTGTGTAGGTCGGGAGTCGTGGGTGTCAAGTTCCGTGACGACGAAGGAGTAGTCGAATGAGAGGAGTGCGCGGAGGGTCTGAATCTAGAGGAAGACCGAGATGACCGAAGTATTACCTGTATCAGGGGACACTGGTGAAAATTTCGACACAGACCGTTTTGTCTATGTTGTATTGCCAAGTCTTTTCCTTGAGGATGTTGATGAGATGGTGGGTGTTTTGATCAACAAAAATCTTTTGGCATTAATGCTTGAAAAAGATTTGTAAGGAATGTGTGGCTTGGAACAATGAATTTATGTAGATAATTTGAGACGGCAACCTTTACAAAAAATACACGAGTGTTACAATTTCTCACTTGAAGATTTTTCTGAAAAAAGTACATTTCTGTTAGCGTTTGTGAAAAGCAAGTGGCAACCGGAAATGAGGAATTAGTGGCGTGGTGGAGATTTTTAATAACGTCGACTTGTTTGACGAAAATAGTAGGACACTTTTGATTTGGGAAACATGTGAAAAGTCCTTAACCAACATGAGGTATCTAATTTCGGCTAGAGCGAACGTGAATCACATCTCAGCAAATCGTTCTTCACCACTCTCCGCAATTTCTGTAGCTTTTGATGAGGATGAAATTGATTTGAATCATGAGTGTGTTGCTGGCGGTTTGTGTTGAAATGAATGTCAGAAATTACAATGTAAGATACGCAGTGGGATGTATTGAGGTAGTCAAATTTGGATTTAAATTTGGTGTAGAAAACAATTGATTTGCTAATTAAAACCTTAAATGGCAAATATAAATATTTGTGCAACCGAAATATATCAATTAAAATATGATATCTAATCTAGTAATTTGAACACAAAAACTATGGTTACAAGTATACACTTCTATGGTTTGTACAGTGTGACATTCCTCATTTAGCACGCATTTATTTTTTGTACAATTTGTTGATGTGTGCACTTACTTGTTACCAGGGATGCAAATTTCATGAATTGTCATATGCCACATGTTGTTCAAGATTTAAATGAGCTTCAGTCTGTGAACGAATCACATAAAAAAGATCACTTTGAGCCACACTTATAAACGCATATTTTGCATATTTTGCCTCTTAAGGTCATAAAAACATACACCACTCATATTTTGCGAAATTTATGCATATTTTATGATTTTATAGAAAAATTGTTTGATAAGGTGTACTTTTTAATGTTATATTCAGGTTTGACAAAACGCACCTCAAGTTGACTTCTACAGTCTACAGCTTCTGCAACATATTGGTTATGCATAGACGAACATATTACATAGTACACTTTTCGTCAATGGTTAGGCATGTGGATAACATTGCATGGCTAGTGCTGTTTGAAACATCCTGTTTCATTCCAAAGACTAAACACTACTAAAGAAAATAATTTCTGGGCAGCAGAAATTTTACCACACAAAAGTTATTTTCTTGTAAAAAAATACCTGATTCTCTTAATAAAAATGAAATCTTTTTAATTTTAGATCTGTTCTAAGCGGTTCGAATGGAATCGAAAATCTCAATTTACACAACGTGAATTTAAAAAAAACTTATTTTATTCAGATTATCGCCAAAAATTCACAAAGAATTTGGAAACTAGCGTATTTGGCTAGGAATAAATGAAACAATTAACGGATGTGGCCGATTTATTGTCAAAGTTGTTGTGGGATGTCTTATGGGCAAAATGGGTCCCCATTTAATTATTTCCAAAGAAATGCACTCAGCCAATAATTCTACGATTGGACATGTAGTTGTAAATACTCACCGTAAACAATATAGAATTAAATAGTTGTGTATTCTTATTACATAGTTGGAATGAATAATTTAAAAACTATTTGCTCGTGCTACTTTAATTAATATAGTATTATAGGCTTTAATTTTGCATATATTAACCTATAAAATAAAGTCTGTGTAGGTAAAATTGGAAATATTAAGTGCATGTTTAAGCACATATTTTTGCGATTTTAAATTCATAATTTCATTCATAAAACTGGGGTTTTAACTGCATAAAATTTACATTCCTGCTTGTTACTGTTGTTGTGTACGCTCCCGCATCATGTAATAAAAGATTTCGCAACAATTATTTAGCGAACTAAATTATGTGCAATTTATTAAAAAGAATGTCGCGTTTTCAGCAAGTTTTCAGAAAGGTTACAAACGAGATCCAAGTAGGTTGGAGTGATGCCAATTTTCACTTTTCATAACCACCACAAATCTGCACGTACATAATATGAGTTTTTAGAGATGTGAATCGATAGAGTGGGGATTGGTAACATTTGCTACAACAAACCAACTTCATGAATTGATACTTTATATTATAAATTGAATTGTCGACCACTGTCGTTGGCCTGAAGTGGGAATACTTAAACCGGACCAGCCTTGTTGCCCACTGACCTTTATAAATGAAATCTGTATCTGAACGGACGAGACTGCAATTTTTCATTTTCGTGTACGTGAAATTGATTTTTTCAAATCAACATAATAATATAAATGCAAAAGTTTGTCAGATTTATTTTTCACAAAAAAAATTTAAGATTGAGCTAAATATTTTTTATACAGAAAAATATACACTTTATTTAACTACATAAAGATACGAACTTGTAAGTTCATTTATTTCCAGCATTCAAAACCATTGTCCCGATATTTTGTTTATTGCTTAGGCGGCAGCGGCACGTTGTTTGGATAATCTCCTTTCATATTTCCACCCGGGAAATATCTTGCAATAATGTACATGGTACCCTTATCATCTCCTTGTTTTACACATTCCGGGTTGAAGGCGTATCCATAACCTACCTGCTTACTGTCCTTCCACACACTTTGGGTAAAATGTCCTATTGTTCCAAACAGGGCGTCATTGTTATCACCCTGATAACCTTGCGGAAAGGGATAATTTTGAATTTCCTCGTACCATGAATCAGCAGCAGCATACGCGGCAAATTCTGGATCGTCGCCCTCTTCAGAAGCTTTTCGACCAGCGTAAATATTCTCTCCGGTACCCTTTCCATGCCACCGACGAGCTTCGTCAGAGGTGTGATGGGGGTTGCACTCTTTCGCGTTAACGTCCGCCCATTCTTGAGCCGACTTTGAAAGCTGTTGAGTAAGACAAAACGTCGCTTAAATTTAATATTCGTCACAACGGTAGGCTGGGTTAAAGTTAGTCGTGGGCCTCTGTGTTTTAGCCGTGAAACAGACAGATGCGGAGTTTAATATAATCAACGTTTGTGAGTACTTACTTCGTGGTTGAGTGTTAAGGGTTCCACACCGTGGCGTGCTCGCAACTTATTTTGTTGTTCTAACAGACTGTCCTTCCACTTTTTATGGTGGTGAGTCTTTTCAGCCTTCACATCCTCCACAGCATCATCTCCATGACGTTCCCGTAAAGTGTTCATTAGGCAGTACGTAAATGCCTTCAATGGATACTGCTTATTGTGGTCATTCATGGCTTCGCTTTCATCAGCTGCGGGGGCGGCATCTTTATCGACCAAATATTGCGAACATTGGTTGTAATCTTGGGGTAATCCCCCAACTTTTTTTTCCAAGTCGGGGGCAAAACTAGCCATCCGCGCTTTTGGATCATCCTTGAAGTCTTCATATTTCATTATCCAATCCCTTGACATTTCTCCTCGGCCTCCGCATTCCATATGTGCTTTAGAGTTGGTAGGAATCTGTTTAAGGAACTCCCACCAACAGACAGATTCATACGCTAAAGTGGCAAATTCGCTGAAAAACAAAATCAAAATACAAATTATTCATCCGATTAGGCTTGATTTAAATTTATAAAGGAAAATGTTTAAAACGTAAAGTGCCTTACATTCCTCTATCTTCGGGACTCATGTGCTTGGCTCGCCCATTTACTTGGGAAACGAAATACGGCGCTGTAACACAGAGCGCCAGGATAGCCGCAAAACGAACCATGGTTCTCTTGTGTGGCTTCAGAAGGCGACGATAACAACGACTACTGTTTTGGTAGCTGTCAGGTTTGGTAATGGTACACACTGATAATGTTCCACGAGTCTGGGTGTCTTTATATAGCGCCTTGATCCTGGCGTCATTATGAAATAACCCGGTAGCAATTATTTTTGAACAACTCCAAACCTCATCGTAATTTTGTGAAAATAATGTTCAAAAAATTTACTTATTTTATTTTTAATCAGTCAAAAATGCCTCCCCTTTGGCGTAGTTTTCATGGCAACCGGAAAATAAATTAACACTGTAAGAAGACTACGACATGCTTGAGATGCTGATATCTCTGCATGGTTTTCCTATTAAGTAGGTAGAGATATCACTCTGATCGCTCCGCAAGGTACCATTTCATCTTGCCAGTAGAAGAAATACTATATGATGGTAGGTCAAAAGCGTAAAAATTTTGCGCATTCAGTGTTTGTAAACAACACTGATTTGTTGGTGCAATTGACTGCACAGCAGCAATGTTCTCTGCAGTAATGCTGCAGCTAAAACCTGATTCAAGTTGAGATGCTTTTCTGCAATAAGTTTGATGGACTGGTTTAAAGTAATACTAGTAGTTTGCGGAGTGTTGATACTTTGTTATTTTTTCTTAATACTAACATCATTAATTATTAATATTTTTTCAAGCTTTCACGACGTACTTAAAAACTCGTTTACAACTTGCTTTGGACCAGGTTGAAATGACTTGACTTTTCTACAATATAAAATAGTAGGTTATTCGTGCAAATTTTTTATGACTTGATATTTTTAAGTTTCTCAGGTTCCAGTATGCATGATGCAATTGCAATTAAAAAGACATGAAGAATAGAACATTCCGTAGTATTCAATGCTAAAAGGATGAAATAATGAAGGTACACTTTGTTACATTAAAGTAATTTAATATTTTCCGAGCATGAAAACCCGTGTGTCATGTCCTTTCTGGGAATTTAAGCACTCAGAGGGTATATTTAGGGTTATATTACAATGTTTCGTTGTAGCTTTTTTCTTCCATTATAGGGAATAGTGCAGCTTCCTTCCAAAAATTCTCAAATATCGCCCAAGTTACACTTCACCGCAAAAAATTCACTTTCCTCCAAAAACATTTATATTTTGTCCAATTCGTAAGGAGGGATTTTTTTTTGGATTTTTATTCAAATGATTTCTGTGCTGTCCTCTTATATGTCTTCCCGCCATCCGAAAAATTATATATTATTGCAATTAATGGCTGTAAAAAAGTTTTTTCCCACTTCAGGACAACGGGTTTATCTACAATTTAATTGTGGAGAGGTTTGTACCAGGAAACGATAGCATTCCAGGCCAAAACTACAATAACAAGTTAATTAGCTACGCTTTCCGTGCTTCTGATGGTACGCAGAGACGAGTATATTATGCTGAACTTTTAATTACTTGCGAACTGGGTATGTGCCCTGCTGTGTAGCATAAATTTTTAAGGTAAAGAATAATTGTAGCTTGTTGCATTTTTAAGTAGGTTTTTTGCATCCCGATGATAAGTGCAGCGGTCTCATTAATGTGTACACAATGTGTATCAGTGTATCATCATATTGAAGTCACGAGATATGAATATAAATTATAGATAAACCCGATGATAAGTTTGCTTGCAAACTTGATAATTATAGCTGGTCTGAATAATCCTGTTTTGTACTTTATAGTAATGAAATGAAATATGTGAAACATACGAAAATATTAAGAATCCACTCGTTGCGATATTTTTTGAATGTCAATGCGAGATAGCTCCTATATCTTCGTGTCTTCAATATCAGAATTATGTCAAGGTTAATTCTAAAAAACATCAAAAGCAGAATCTTTGTTTTCTTGAATACGTCAAGTCGTGTGTGCTGAATGGATAACATACATATTAGCGAAAAGCTAGAGCACCTCAAAATCACGTCACATTAAGAGTTAAGAGTGCGCAGGTGGTCTCCAGTGACTAGCACAAAGTTTTCATTGCGCATATGCATTTAATTGCGTATGCTTTAGTGTATCGGCACGTGGAAAAAAGGGGGTATTAAAATCACACCATACCGAGTTGAGATTACATTTTGGAAGGGTTAAACTTGACCTTAACAAAGGCCCGTCCGGTTGACCAAGCCGTTTGGAGCATGCGATTAAGAGGCTTACATTTTCAGTGGTTGACATGTCCGTCATAATAAATGATTCTGCGAGTCATTCGTGCATATATTCAAATTTATTGTGCGCAATGTTTTTTTCAGGTAAGCTACTTCTTACTTTAATACGATTGCAAGATTGTGTGTAACTGCGCGAAAACGAATGAAATTCTTAGTCAACTTTTTTTAACGGGGAGATAATTTTGAGCTATTCTAATTTCAAGGAAAGTAACATAAAACCATGTTTATTCTGTTAATTACAATCAGACATGTATGCAAAAATGAATAAAAATTAATGATAAATACTAAATTCATTTTTAACATTTTGATGCTCAGCGTCGTCGGTGTTTTTACATTACCGCAACTCTATAGACAAATCCGGGATGTTGTTAATGATGTAGTGATACGGCCAGAAAGGTCATTAAATTACGAAGATAAATAGGATGTGTACTCTCAAGTTTGGACAGAGAGACGCAGTGATTCAGACAAGTGTTTTTAAACATTTTAATTGATAATGAACGTGATGGATGTCGTTACATTTTTAAATTAAAAAATTGTGGAATTATATTTTATGTGGGTAGCCATCAATTTTTCTGTTAGTGGGAGAGAATGCCAATACAATGCTTGTACCATGCTTGTACCCACGGCAAAACAAGATAAATGAGATATCGCATTTATTACTCGACTAGGAGCTACTAATACGGATATTTGAGACATTCTAGTTTTCAATTATTACATACACTATACCTGGAAAATTAATGTTATGGTAGGTCAAAAACCGTAAAAATATCTTTGCAATCTTCATTTGTAAACACTGAACTGAAAATGTTATTAGGGGCAATTGCAGTTGAGTGCAAAGCATAAACGTTTGCAGGTATGCTACAGCTAAAACTTGACACAAGTTTAGATGCTACAGTATGTACAATTTTGTGTGGGCTTTAACGTAATGTTAGGTTGTGCCATGTTTACATTTTGTGGTTTTTTCTCACGACGTGCACATAATGATAACAATTATTTCAAGCTGTCTCGTCGTACCTAAAAACTTGTTTACAGCTTGGTCTAGACTCTAGACTTGATGACTGGCTTGACTTGTTAGGTCTACAATATAATAGATTATTCCTGTAAAGCTTTTATGATTTCATTAGATTTATAAGATTCCAAAGTGCATAACGTAAATGGATAGAGTGTTGTGCCGGCCGCAAAGGCGCAACCAGGGGGGGTCAGCTGATCCCCCTGGAGTTTTTGCGACACCCAAAATATTTTACCAGATTTAACACATAAAGTTGGTATTCCTGATGGGAGTATTTATTATTATAACAAGTCTCTGCATACCTTCCTTTAAAGCACATATTGAATAAATAAAAGTAACGTTAACAATTCCACATTATTACTTTAGCACCCAAGTTTGTTTTTAAACATGAACTTTGCTGTTATATGTATCCATTTGTGGGCACAAAATCTAATGAAAGAACAAGAATCTGCTTATATTATCAATGACGACTCATGAATATCATTGTATTCACTATGATTTAACAAAATTTGACATTTTTATGTGCTTAGAACTAATATATTCAATAAACTTGGTTAATTGAAAAAATGTAATTACCACAGAACGTCACCCCCCAATGAATGCAAATCAAACCCAAGTGCATTTAAATGTCTACAGAAGTCCCAAGTATTGAAACTCGCTGTATGTATGTATTTTTCGAAATGAATTTGATAGCAAAACTAATTGGAAAGTATTGTTCTTTTTGTCTGAATAGCTAAACATAAACTGCAATAGAAAATGGCTGTATGCAGAAACTAATTATAAATTAAGGTATGCCATGATTACCGTGCCTGATTTCTGTAAAAAATCGTATTTACATATGTAAGTACACATTTTGCTACATCAAATAACTGAACAAAACAACAAATATTTGCATTAACATTAACAAAAATTCTATGCAAATTTTTTTATATGGGTCTACAAATTGTCAAGTCATCTCTACATGCAAATGGTAAGAGTACTTCTAAGAGCACCTGTTAATACAAAACATTAATATACGTTAAATTTTTAATAACGTTACATATGCGACGGTAGGTGCAGGTGGCACTCAGAATCAAAATGTTTTCCATCTTAGTATACAAGAGATATGCGGTATGCGGTCTGAGGTTAAACTCAAAAGGAGCATGCAAAACCTGAAAATATTTTTGTGTAAATTACCTACCTTAAAAGAACCAATTTTATTTGAGTGCCCATGCCGAAATGGTTTCTGTTTCTAACATCAACTATATTACAGTTGGCTCTACTATAAACTTTAACTAGGGAACAGAATCATCATTAATTATGAAGGAGTTATGTTATTATTTGCCCAAACACACGGCTTCCATTGTGGCGGACTCGGTAGAGAGTCGGACGTGGATGTGCGTAGTGTGCGTTCGATCCCCGTCACGTTCACTTTTTTGCTATTTTTTATTATTTTCGTACATCATTATATGCAGTAATACAGTACTCTGTTCATATTTTTGTCAAGACGAAACAACATTCCTTTCCGTATATAATACGAAAAAAAATTAAAATAGCAATAAAACTGAACGTGACGGGGATGGAACTCACACTACGCACGTCCACGTCCGACTTTCTACCGAGTCCGCCACAATGGAAGCCGTGCGTTCGGGCACATAATAACTCCATCATAAGCTTGTTTCGCAGCTCGCAGAATTTTCATCTCGACAAATTACCCGTTCACCAACAATACTAATACTCAACATTATAACTGATTAAATGTATATGTATTTACTTAAAACTTAGCTTTTCTTAATTGTATTTTTTCTTAATTACTCGTAGTCATTACCACTATCACTTTAATAGGTAGGAATCTTACACGCTACAGATACATACATTAATTGCATATTAATGATCATTTAATGGTATTAGCAAAATACCATATTACATCCTCAGATTATTATGGCATGAAACCTACTTCTTGAGCTTAGAAATAACCTGTGTTCCTTCGCTTTACTTGTATCGTATTTTTATCTTGCTTTGTACCTTGCATAATTTATCAAGTATGGGCACTGTATTTTATTTGTTGAACCAACACAACAATCTACATTTTCTATGCGCGTGGTTTTGTAGGCGCATCATACAATGCATTCCTGCTAGCAGAAGTGGGTATATAAGGCACTTCCCGGTTCAGTAAAGGGCATCAGTATCAATTTTAAGTTTGCTTGTACTGTACTTGCACTTGAATTAAATTTCCTTGTTTTTTCTTCTCAACAATGGAACTGAATTTATTTCCAGTCTGTTTCTTTCTCTGTTTGCTAGGTCATCTTTTTACTGACGGGAATGCCAGTCCAGTTTTGTCCCTGGCTCCTCGAACCGTTGGTGTCAATCCGGTGGTTCGTCGAATTGCTGCTGACAGCGAAGTGCTTGATCCTCAAGCGTCTCTGGTACAGGTAGATCCAATGGATGCTGCTTTACTGGACTTGGAAGAAAAGGGACATTTACACTTGAAGAAACACACACGAGTCAGAGTAAGTTGACATTTTAGCTAAATAGTGATCACAGAGAACAAAATAAAACTATGTTGTGTTACTAAGCAACTGACTTGTTTTTCCGAAAAACCAAAATATTTGTCTTAATTTTAATGTTTATCTTCCAGAGTGCCCTTAACAACAGCGCCAAGTTGGCTACGAGAGCAGATAGTTACAGATAGTGACAATTAAAAAAACGTTCGTGCTGATCTTCCTCGTATATACACCATAATCCAAACTTATTTTGTTAAGCAAATAATGTAGGGAGAATTTCAAATGGGAGTCAAAAATGCATCCTTCGTCGCGCAGATTGGTATCTTTTTACGCGGGTTGAAAAAACTAACACGCATCATTTTGCGCTGTATGCTTTTCCGTAGGACGATGCATGCATACGACCATAATGTTAATTTTGTAAATATTAGAGTACCTATGTATCTCAAACTACAACTTAAAGTCCAGCCAAATTACATTATAAACAAGTAATATTTAATCATTAAAAAAATTCAACAAATATTGCTAAACAGGCTAGTCCTTTATTAGAGCTTTAGACATTCATTCTTCTGTGGACGACCTCACTTTTTTGTATTCCAGTCTAGCTGTCGTTGCCTCAGGAGGTAATTTAAATAAATCTTTCAACGTTACAATACCTATCACATGTTTACATATAGTATAACATTTTAAAAATTCCACCCAAGTACATTTGAAGTCTGGTATATAGTCTGTTTCCTTAAAAGAAATACCATGCACATTAACTTCCTGTTGAACAAAAAAGTCAAAATGTTTCCACTTCCTATGTTGATTTGCATGATAACTTGAGCATCTTGGATGTTGATAACCTGTTTCCCACGTATGCAACTCGCATGTCTTCTCGGCGAATAAATGATACTTCTGGATTTGTTTTCAACCAGACGCCGTCAGCTTTCATAACAGATTTGTCAGGTATTGTCGGTAAACGGGTAATTTGTCGAGACGAAAATTCTGCGAGCTGCAAAACAAGCTTATGATGGAGTAATTATGTGCCCAAACGCACGGCTTCCATTGTGGAAGACTCGGTAGAGAGTCGGACGTGGATGTGCGCAGTGTGAGTTCGATCCCCGTCACGTTCGCTTTTTTGCTGTGCAATAAGGTAACAAAAACTGATATTAGTGATCCAGCCATTACTTGTGTTAGATTTGCCGAAAAAATTAAAGGTATTTATGCATTTGTATTTTAATGTTTTTAAAAGTCTGGTATCAAAACAGAAATACAGATTAAATGCATCATTATTGCCAACCAAACATTTAACTAAATGCATGCCGCGCGCGTTGTTGGGGCACTACGTTACAAGAGACTTCTCGCACTGACTACACATTTGGGAATAGCAACTTGCTATACAAGCTCAAATGCTGAAGTTGATAGTACTTCTTTTACTTGTACTTAATTACAGCAAAAGACAGTTGAAAGTTGTATGTTTTGGCTAATGATGTTTCCAAAATAAATTGATAATTTTAATCATAAATTTTAGAAGCTTAAAATTAAGCTACTGCCAGGGTACTAATTTGTAAGTTTTTATGGTTACCATTTCCGAAAACAACCTTTGCACTGAAGTCTGGTGTTGTTTAATTGTATTAAAATTCCCTACTCTTTGTAATGTAGGTAGCCACATTTACATAACAAATATATATTTTATAAAACAAAACATTTGTAATTGTGTTAATGTCGTTGTTGTCGGCTTTATCGGCCCTCGGCCATGCCTAAATAACACGAGAAGTAAAATAAATCATTCGTTTAGGTCAATCAGGGAAAATAACATACCCTGGCCTATGGTTACTACTTGCGTTAAATTTCAAGTTTTGATTATTTTATAAGCAAATTTTTATTTTATGATGTTGGTTTTGATCTTTGCGTATCGAATTAAGCCTATACTCTGTTGGCTTTTGTGTATAAACAAAAGCATTACTTATGAGTCATAAATTAAGACTTACTGTCATAGATTGCTACCGCGAGCGATGTCTCTTTACTGACTGATCATCGCCATCAGTTTCGTTGTCAAAATTAAATTTTAAATTAAAAACATAAATACATGAGGGTAGAGTTAGTTTTTGTTTCGACTATAGTTTTATTGATTAAAATATTTATCTGACAGTAGTTGTACGCACCTTTTTCAAAATGGTGCCACCTATTAACAATCGTTTTTCTCGCCATGAATCAAATAATAAGCTTTTCAGTCACCAATGGTATAACTGGGCATAAGTCTCTCGCCAGGATTAACAAGTACTAGTACGACCAGAATCACAATATTTTTATCCGCATTTAATGAATTGTAGCTTTAAAACAATCTGCGAAAATTGATTAATTAAAACTTAAAAAATTCTCAAATCCTTTTCTATTTTAAATTTTTCGTAGTGTACATAATTTCACGGAGGGAACTATCTAAATTTAGAGACTCTCACAACCTCAGAATGAATGACCTTCAAACGATTTTCGTGTAAATACATTCAAACAATGCATTATTTACTACGATGCATATAAATTCATTAAAAGACTAAATTACGAAACACCTTGCAAATTATTACAAAACACATGCTAATATGTATGCAGAATGCAGACAACAGAATGCTGCTGACACAATAAGAATGTCTGTTTAGGTAGTTGATATATGTGTTTCGGTACGTTTACTGCACTTATTGTAAAAAGTAGAAAAAGGTACAAAAATTGTCAATATTAAATATATTGTTTTCCAACGAGTAAGGATTCATCTCCTATAATGGCGCAGCATTTAGGTATACACACATCGTAACATGACATAATAAGTTTTTACATTATAACAATTTATTTAGCGTCGACATTAACTTTTTTCCAACTTGTATAGACAAATGTAGTAAAGTAAATTACAATTGGTTTAACATTAAAGCTATATCTAGAGACCGATGGAATTAAAGGAATTTAGCGACATTTTTATTACGTAAACTGTATTACAACGTCATAGAAAGAGGAACTGGGAGAATGAGGGGGCCGAGTCAAATCCTCCCATGAATTTTGGTTTAGAATTACAAAATATGATCCTCTCTCCTTGTCTCCTGCTGTTCCGCAGTCACTGTACACGGTTTTAACTGGTGTCCTCTCATTTAACTAAATAATGTATGATGCCCTAAAAATACAGGAGTTGCGCTAAATTAAGAATGTGTATGAATTTTACCCTATATTGTTCCCAATCTTTAAAGTTAAAATAACAATTACAATTAAAGCAGCTATAAAAATTTAATAAATTTTCAGTAGCGCTTGTGCTTTGCATTGAGAGGGTTTTGAGGAAGGTTGCGTTTTACAGAGGTGGAAATCCTTTTCTCCTTCTTAAGCACAGATCGCCGCTGAAATGCATAAGTAATTAAAACATTACCACTGAACGCATTCTCATACTCATTTCCGTTTCGACATTCCCATTGAGACAACCATGTTTCAACCTCAAGAGCTGTTCAATGATAATCCTGGGCCGAGTAGGTTGGTAAACAACGAGAAAAACACTCCGGTTCCGAAAAAGAAGCGAAAGAAGAAGTAGCCGAATTTACGTTCCTCAGAGAAAGTATGAACAATACTTACTGTATTTACTTGAAAATGGATTGAAGGTGAGTCATTCAGAGGTGATGAGGAAGGTTGATCGGTAGTGGTAGTAGTAAGTTAGTTAGTGTGAACTTATGTAGTTCGCTCCGCGAAATTATATAAAATATAAAGTTAGTTGTGAAATTCTTAGGTTTCAATTTTTAAATTGTCGCAGATTGTTTTGAATTCGTAATTCAAAAAATACTGATAAAATAATTGTGATTCTGGTCGTACTACTATTTGTTAATTATTACTTGCTTTTGGTCAAAATTAAAGTTAATAGATTTATGTTCACTTATTCCAAATACCATTAACAAGTTCATAATATGACCTGAGTAAGACGAGGAAAAGTCTGTTAAGAGGTAGCACCTTTTTGAAAAAAGGTACATACAATTGCAGGGGGCAACACCAAGTTTTTTTCTTCATATAATAAACTATCCACGATACCAAATATATTTAAATCAAATGAAATGATATAATATAATGTACCCTTAATCATGCCAGATCAATTATATCAATTCGGGCCAGCACCTTACGGTAGTCTATTTAGATGCCGAAATCGCGTCAGTTGAATTGCCAGATTACGTAAGAATTCCCGTGTCGGTATAATAATACCCTTACATGAAAACTTAATGTTAGCATTTACATATATAGAAACTCACGAAATAATAACTCGCGGCACTTAAAAAATTTTATTGCTTGATAAATTTTATGGAGCGAAATTGATTTTTGGGTCAAACTCATTATCTTAGCACCGTATTAGCATTATTTAGAATGTCAAATTTTGGCATTACCGTCGTAGAATGAAAGTTTTAAAAAAATATTTCACAATTTTGTTATAACAAACTATTGTACAAATAAATAGTGAACCACAAGATAAAAGCTTTAACCAATTTGGCTACTAATAACAAAATGTCCTTGTTGGGACACGCCGATAGTATACTAGAGAGTTAGTTATTTGTGATACATTTGTACACGCAAGTGATGTTCATATCATAAAACAAACTTTTTTCTGTCTACAAATCATGTGTTGTCACCGTGTTACATACTCATATTTACAAATAAAAGAGCTGCAAGTACATTTTTTACATTAAAACAAGGTTATAAACGTGTATGGTCATCTGCCTTGATTTTTAATGGTATTTGCCAGAGAAACGGAAATAACGGATTTTTTTAGAAAATAAACCACTTGGGTACTACGTAGTGCTGTCCCATTTTAACAATTGTCCATGTTTTCCTGCTTTGTTGAAACTAGTACAATTTTTACTGAACTTCTGCACTGAACTATTCATTCTACTTCTATATATTCTATTCTATAACTATTCATTGTGGCTTAGTCAATAAGACTTTTGGACAAAACTGGCCCTACTGGGTCAAGGGATTGAGTGTTTTTCCCCAAACCACGACTAATCCATACCCAGTCGGAGTCTGTATGAGTGTACTCAATTTGGTCACAATCGATCAAGAAATGAAGGTGTAATTGCGAAAAACATCTTTTTTCATCGAAATAAAAACCGACCCTATCGGGTCTTAAAATGGTCATTCAGAGCCCACACTTTGGGGATCGTATTTTGTATTGGTGTAGGACACCTGTGCCAAATTTCAACCAAATCGGTAAAGAAATGAAGATTCTTGTACGTAAAAATTCCCTTGGAATGAGATGTTATCTTAGTCATTAAGACTTTTTTGGATAAAAGTGACCCTACTGGGTCAAATGATGAAAAAAAAACCTCCAAATCTCCAAACCTTGACAAAAACCTGCCAAGGGAGCGTCTGCACGAGTGTACCAAATTTGGTTGCAATCGGTTAAGTAGTTTTGAAGTTATGAGGGAACAGACACACAGACAGACAAACAGAAATTGAATTTTATAGGTTTAGAGTTTGGTGCCTTTTTCTTCTACATTTACATTAAGTGCAGTAAAAGTATCAACATCAATCAGTTACACAGTCATGCTTTTTAGGACGACAGCAGTTACGTATAACTATTACAAAGTATTTTGTAAAATTTGTAACATGTTTCGTACTTTAGTCACTGAATCAAGTTATATGTATGCTTGGTGGTAAATGTTTTGTATGATTGCAATAAGTTTAAATGTATTTACGCGAAAATCATTTGAACTTATTCATTCTGAGGTTGTGAGAGACATTGAATTTATGTAGTTCGCTCCATGAAATTATGTAAAATACGAAGAAAAAAATATAAAGGTATTTATGAATTTTTTAAATTTTAATTAATTATTTGTCGAAGATTGCTTTAAAGCTACAATTCAGTAAATGCGGATAAAAATATTGCGATTCTAAACGTAAAACTTGTTAATCCTACCGTTTGATCAGAATTAAAGTGAAGAGATTTATAATAGACTAATAATAGATTTATTGTGATCCATATACGTTAAAAAATTCGTATGATTGAATTGGAATCCAACTTCATGCGGAGATTAATTAAAGAAGGATTTTATATCAGATCTAATCCAAATGCCATGAACAAAAATGGTGGAAAGCTACCTCGACCCAGTTGGGCTCAAACCCTGAGAAAAAAAT
>JAHZNB010006593.1:0-16380 GCA_027744295.1 Callyntrura guangdongensis
AAAGCGGATTTAATATCCCATCGTGAACTGATAAAATTGCCTTGTTGTTTAAAAAATTTGTTGCTTTAAGAGGATCAATATTTTTAAATTGCCGTTTTCCGCCATGATAACTAATCCACCTTACCAATAGTTGACAAACATCGCATTCTACTCCTCGAGTAATTCCGAAAGCACGGATTCCATTTATGACCTAATGGAATTACATAAATATGGGTTTTTAAAGAGAATGCAGACTCATTTCGAAAAAGAAACCACACATTACCTTCCACATATTCTTTGCTTTGTCAAAAAACATCAACTGTGAACCTTTTCTGAAATCTTGCAGCTTTTACGAAAGAAAGAGAACTTCTGTGAGTGGAACGTGAATATCATCAAGAGGATCAACTATAGCTCTCTACATATGTACATATTATATATATACGACACACACGCCTAATGTATGATGGAAAGGAAACGGGGATGGTTATCTAATATACCATACTATCGACATATGCCTAAATCGAATACTTCAACAAAACTGTTCGCTTTCGCTGCTCTCTGTCAGAACAAGTCAAGGCGAAGTCAATCGTCCCTAGCTTAAGAGACATTATAGAGATTTCCGTGCCACCACTACCAATACTATACACACGATGATGAGTTGGGGGAAATTCTTGTGCATAAGCCACTTTGGGATTTCTTGTCTTTAACCGTCATCGTGCTGAACTGAACTGAGTAAGAAAGTGAGTGTTCAATGGAGTAACGTAAAACTAATAATAGCCGAAATGAAGGAGAGGACGGTGCAACAGCAGAATCAGCGTCTTTTAGAACGATTGGAGAAAAATGATGAATGTTTACAGCTTTACAACAAAGTTTAGTTTGTGCGAAGGGCGTGCTTGCCTCCGGTAAAGACGGTAGCGTGCAAAGAGAAAAAAGAGATGGCAATGATCATTACATGGTAAAATTGAGTAGTTACAGCATTCGTGTCGTCAGACTTTGTAATAATGTGCTACTTACATTTTACGACACATTTCTATTTTTTGTATGTGAAATGCTTCAAATTCACACAGATATGTCACCATTTTCAAACAACAGTTTCATTAGTGCACGATTTCAATAAAGATGAATTGAGTTTTTTTTTCGAAAGTTTTACACGAATACTTCGTGCTTTCGCCAATAATGTCAGCCTCTCAGCAGTTAACATATTATTTGCATTCGGTAATCTAGAAAGGAATGTTTCTGCTAGAAATCTAGCTACACCGTTGTTAGTCCAAGTCTCAGATGCTTTTACGTGCCCAAATTTTACAAGTAAAAAAATTTGCGACCTTACTCAGCTATTGCTCCCGCCTTGTACACGAATTTTTATTGTGAAAATGCATTTTATGACGTGCTAAACACGACCGTAGAACGTAGAACAAGTCATAAAACTGGAAAATGTGCAGCTGACGTCTCTCGCAACTCACTTATGAGATAGTTCGTGGAGAAAAAAGCTTTACTAGGGAAAAAAGTACATATAGCACGAAAGTTGAATATTGGATTCAAGTCGACGAAAACAGACGATTTTGTTCGTGGATGAAATTCAGCAAACTGACTGTCAAAAATATCCCTTAAAGTACATCATTCACTCCCATTACAAAAAAATCGTTTTATTTCTCGGAGATGTGGTATATGCTCATACTCAAGCCTAATCCCTTATATTTTGTTATGTTATTTATTACACATTTGCTTTTATATATTTCATATTTTATATGCATTTAAGTAATGCTTGGTAAAAGCGCAAATGAATGTTCATAACTCGCTGTTGAAAGGTCAAAGGGGAAACTACCGACATGCAATAATTGTGCAAAATTGAGCCTGGAGAGCTGCATTACATTATGTACACTCTCTTGAAACTTTCATCAATGATGGTTTTAATTTGTTGAGTTATCCAAATAGATTGTGACTGACTACTGCCTGCAATACCACAAAATTTTCTCATGAAAGTCATTATTACGCTGTAACCTTTTTCATGATATATCGTCCCATACATGCCCAACGATACAAGCATATACCAACTTACTATATATTCGTTACCTTTTATAACGATAAGAAAGAAAGCCAGGGGTTGTTAGAAAGAAAGCAATAGCGCAGAATAATCGGAATTGGTTTGTTTTCAGAGACAACACAAGTCGTCGGATCTCATTTCATCATTAAGTTATTTTAGCTTAAGAAGCGCTCCATGTAGCTCCATTCACCATCGGTTTCGTTCCTTCAAGTTGTTTCCGTTTCACAGTCATTCAAACAGCTTTCCATTGACTTCACATTGTCCAGAGGCGACCCGTACCGCTGCTACTACACACGGTTTTGCACATCACATCTTATCATCTAGTACAGCTATTTGAGTAAAGTCAAGATGTGTATTTTTGTTTCAGTTACAACAACCAGATAGATGCAATTTAACCGTTATGTGGAAAGACGTACTTTCATCACAAAGAAAATTTTGTCCCCACTGTACCTGATCTTTAGTACGTCAACACACGGTGCTGGCATTTTTGGTATCTAATTTATTTTCCTAGCAAGGAAGGATGCGTTTTCTACCATTAAAGTAGTGGAATAGGTCTCTCAATAAAGAACAATTGTCCTAAAGTTTTGTCTATGCATGTATACGTATAAAAAATAATGTTGCTTTAACGTTAATAATCATCATGGCGTTTGTAAAAGGATGTGCTCATGTGAAGTATCTCGATGAAGTTTCGCATACATTTGTATTTCATCATTATGTGTATGTGTATATAGTCGATGTTGAAAGTAGAATGAAGTGAAATATTGCCTTGGGTCATTACAGGAAAAAGCAATTTAGTACGAAAGACTCACACAATTATTACAGTGGACTATGTGAAGAGTACTTAGCAAGCCAGTTTATGATCCAATCTGGAAAAAGTCTACAGGACTGAAATGGAAATGTAAACGAACGGTGGGAAAGGCGAAGGTACAGGTTGCGATGAAGTAATGAAGTTCTTTATAGGTAATTTGAATTGAACATCTCACGTCGTCTTGAAACCTACAGAGATTATGGTCCTTCTCACGTTGCCCCGTTTTTCTCTTGTCATTTATGCTGGTATGTGCTGGTCTTTATTTGATATCTGGATGGATAGATACGTAATTTCTCGTACAATTTCTATTAAACTCTCCAACTTGTTCGGTTAAACCTCTTATTTCGTTTAGCTGTTTTTGAATATTCACATTACATGTTATATGGGAACATGGTACACGCGATACGTAACAAAGTACCACACAGTCATTATTATGAATAACCAGAATGCATACTTTAAATTTCTGTGAAATGATTATCTGATGATGCATTGTGTAAATAAACAGAGAACGCTGAGAGAAAGGAAAGAATATGGTTTTCAAAATTATGACCATGCTCTTGTTTCAAAGTTTTTCTCATCGGAACGCAACGAACGTGAAGGTCCATTATAGCAGACAAAAAACATGCCGTCAGAAAAGAAGTTCTGCTTCGCAAAATAAATATACAGGTTTCGCTTGAAATTATAAACAACAGAAACACTCATTATTTATCTATTTGTATGATCAACATGAAAGAAGGATTAATTTATTTACTTGATTTTGTACATAAAACAATATTTTGACATACGGATTTCCACACACTACTACACACATGTATAAGCACATACACGCTGCACGCACGCACACACATACAGATCTAGACAGACATTTTGTATTTTTATCATTCCTAGGGTGTCGAGATAATAACCTTTTAACAACAATAATAAATACATTAGATACTCAAATAATGATAATATTATTATTACACGCATCACACCTTGAACTTCTGCACTAGTGTAGGAGTGTTGTTTTTGTTGACTTAAAACTACATATTTGATACCTTCTATTTATTTACTTAACGCGATAGGGGATGATGATGAGGCGCAAAAACATCAAGTACAAGTTATTTTTGTAAATATGTACAAAATATATATAGTCCAAGTAAACAAATAATTGGCAGGTTTAATCAATCATAAATTAGCTGTATTCTCAAGTATTCTCTACATTGGTATCAATAATAATAACTTATTACTTATCTGCGCTGTAAGACTACCTTGTCGGATCAGTAACCCAAAAGTTTAGGAATGCAAATCTTTCCTTGTAATAATGTGTGAACTCTGTCTGCTTTGCTGATTGCATCGTGCATAAATTAAGTAAACATTGATAAGCAGAAGGTAAACGATGCATAATCTTTTACATAAATGGCCATAATTTCTTTACATTACCGTAAACCACGACATACAAAACTTAAATTACTTCAGTACTTACTATACGTTAGCTATAAGATGCTGTTCTTGAATTGTAGTCGAGATTATTTTATAGAGGGACTAATACTGATGAGAAAGTAGCATGTATGCCGCGTAATTGTTGAATCAAACCAGAGATTGTTCTACTGCTACATTGCATTGCGAGTCTCCAGTAAAATTGGGGTAGAATCGCACTTCTTTCGACACTACATAGCAACTTGCAGCCGTCTCTTGTCGTCTCCGGTATGCAGCTAAAATAAACGAATCTAAAATCGGGGGCATCATGAGGCAGGGTTTTATTGTTCGACTTTTTACACAAAGGGTCAACATAAAAGTTGGACTTTGGTAAATTGGGTCTTCTCGTACTTGTAGTGAAATTAGAAAGAGTGCTATAATTTCGAGTATCTTATTTTCAAAGTGTTCAATATGTTACGATAAATTAGTTACCCAACTAAAAACAAGAGTTGTTAGTCTTTCTTTTGTCCACTTGGTAGACAATATCAAACCACTGACATATTAGCGAGGACTACTATGGGGCGAAGCGAGACAAAAAGAAGATTGTCCATTTGGTTGTTTTCAATGCAACAATTTATTGCAGGGTCAGCCTAACTTAGAAATTCAATTAAAAATATATATACTGGCCAAATTATGTTAAGATCAAATAACACGGTAGGAACAATATTTTTTGGTATTTTACTGCCCGAGGTTGTAAATTAATTAATACTTTTGGGCTGCACATTCATTTGCATAATAGGATCTATATGAAGTTGCATTACGGAATCCGAGATGATGAGAAGGTGCAGCTGTTGGACAAGGTGAGCCTGTATCTTGAAATAGTTCCACTGATGGTGAATGGCGCTCGAAAGTAGGACTCTCATGGAGTCCGTGTGACTGCACGATGATTCCTCCACTTGATGCGTTACTACCGTTAGAGCTGCCATTATTATTAACACTAGTACTGTTAGGAGTATTACTACCGCCGGTCATCGCATACCATGTTCGAGAATATTGATCTGCTGAAACGGCTGCGGCTGCTACGGCTGCTGCTGCAGAACTTGAATTATGTGACATGGTCATTGCAATATGTGCTGCTGCCGCCGCAGCCGCACTGGGATTACCACCGGATAGACAAGAACTCATGGCTGAAACAGGAATATCCTCTTGCTGCAACCCATAATGAAGTGGTCCAGGGCAATAAGGAGGTGCGCCACCACTGCCGGACCCTGATGTCCCGCTATTACCACTGTACCCTATTGCCGAAGGAGTGTGCGCTCTTGAAAAGTTCATGGGATGATGACTTCCATGTTGCGAATGATGATGTGAATGGTGAATATGAGGATGTAGGGAACTTGCGCTTTCAACGTGACAATTCGCACTATTATTCGCACTGCTTTGATGATGGTGATGATGGTTATGATTATGGCTTCCAGGTAAAAGTGTGGGACTCTCTCTGGATGTGACCAAGCTATCCACGCTAAATGGATTTAATGGGTGATGATGCTGCTGTTGTGAATGATGATGTTGATGTGGATCTAGCGGACTGTTGGCCATGAGGCAATGTGAATTCGGTGTACTACCTGGTGAGCCATTACTCAGTACCGGGGAAGATATCCCTATTGAAGCGGGAGACATGTTCGATGGCGACGATCCGTCCATGTCAGGTCCTGTATCCCCTCCATTACTTGCACTACCCCCATTGTTTCCACCACCAGCAGCAACATTAGATGACGACGAATGTTTAGTGCTGTTGTGGCTTTGCTCATACCGATCGGCAAAACCTTTTGCTGGTGGTCCACCGGATGAAGGATGCTTTGATGCTGAGGAGTTGTTAGATGATCCAGTTGAAACAGCGGCAGTTGGACCCGTCTGCTGGTGACAAGACTCGTCCACTTTCATGTCGATCGGCTCCGCTTTTATTGCACTTTTTATGATGCCACTGGATCCTAACGGATTGACAGTGGTGTTGTTATTGTTGTTGTTCACTGCTACAGCTGCCGCAAGGAGGGCACCACTACTACCGCCGTTGCTTCCTCCGGTACTTCCTCCTGAACCGATCATTGTTAAAACTGATGTGTGATGAAGTCGACTGATTGGATGCTGTTCATCTGTGTATTTCAACAAAATAAAAAAATATGAGACTGAAGGAAACTTTAAAACGAAAAACATACACTGGGAAAGAAAAACAACTTTCATACTACTCTCGTCTCGAATATAAAAAATCCGGCAGTGCAATGCTGTATATAGAGAAAAGCATTAAAACTGTGTCATGCTATTATATTATGCAATGCATATGCAACGACAATATGTGCGTGCAGTGTATGTGCATTACTACTGGGTGTAAAATTTTTACTTGTGCAGTCATCATTCTTAAAATAATAATCTCGGGTTACATTGTTTATGTTGGAAACAAGTATGTTGTATGTTTTACTTTAAGAAAAAAAAGAAACTGTGGTTGTTTTCTCAACACACAAAAATACACACATACACACATGCATGTGTAGATTGTATATCTACTTATACCTATTACGTGGTGTATTAAAGTAAATTAGGTACATTTTTTAAAAGAAAGAATGAATGAAAGGGCTTTTCAAAATTAAGGCAAGATCTTGAACTTGGTAGTTGAATGCTCCATATTTCAAAATCCTAACCAATACATGGATACATGGTAAGTAGTTAAAGAGAACAAAATAAATATGCCTCGAAAGAAACTATTAATTTGAAATTAGAAAGTTTTACGATTGCATGTTGGTTAACTAGTTAGCTGTATCAGATTAGGGTAATAATCAGCGCATGAATAATCCCGGAAAAGATTATGACTTGCATATTTCTTTTTAATTAAAAATATTCTATTAACGTCAGATGTGTTTCAAAGCATTTTTTGTTACAGTCTGTGTATAATCATCTTACCAGTGACATTTTTTGAGGTCATTGACACAATGTCTCTGTGGTGGGAATGTTGGTGATGGTGTTGTGACTGATGATGGTGCTGGTGATTAGGAACGTGGTGATGATGGTGATGATGATGATCAGTACCAATGGAGTGTGACGAGTGTGTCAACGCAACTGCTGCTGCTGCCGTTTGAAGCTGCTGTTGTTGATGCTGTTGCGTCGTCGTTCCGATGACTTGCATGATTGGGATGTTTGTTGGGGTGGGTAATGAGCTGCTGCATAAGGGCTGTAACGGGTCATTGCGGAATACTGTTCGTACGGATATGCTGCGGACGACATTCCTGCAGTCATTGGTTGTAAAGCTGTAGAATACGTACCGGGATGTCGGTAATACGCGTTCTGATCACCAAACAAAGTGTGCATTTTCTTGTGCAACTTTGTCAACAACTTGTTAGTTAGATGTTAATTTGATATAAATTATAATGGCTTGATTATAACAGTTTCGTTACATTACATCCCTCGGCATTAAAAATATTGCATCACGCGTCTTATATTTTTGCCCATTGCACTAACATGAGAATTTCTCGTAATTTTTGGTTTACAACTAATTCGTATGTAACGGGTAATACGTCATACGATGGTAATTTACGTAATCACTAATAAAATAGTAATTTACACAAGCATTTAGCATATTCCGGGCAAAAGATATATTTTTATTGCAGTTTTTTTCTGTTTGTATGTTATAATATTGCACTTTATGTGGAGAAACACAAATAATCAGGTTATATGTTTGGACACACATACACGCTTGGGTGGAATAAACCAACAAACATTCCCGTCTCATAAGACACTCTGGATTCTCAAGCCTTAATCTTTTTATCGCAATTTCGCTATGTTCATCTAGTTGCTCTTTAAAAAGCCGTCTACTTTGGCTACGACTTGGCGATATAGGGTTGCATATTCATTTATTATTATTATTTTAACTCTCTTTGCCAGAATAACATGAGTAAGTGGTGTGTCTTTTTAGGATTTCTGCAAAGTTTACATAGAAAACAAGCTAGTGTGGAAATGGGCATAAACAAACAATTTATCGTGTACTTTGTAAGAGGCTCCTCTCACATGCATTTATTAACCTTCTATGCTCTCACGTTAAAAACGACGCAAATAGTGTCTTATTGCACGGAAAAGTGCGCTCTTACAACCTATACGTCCGTCTCGACAAGCGTATCCACTTTTACCGTATACTAACTTTTGAAACATCAACAACTTCACTTCCTATCCAATTTATCTTGTCATGTAGTCTAGGACCTCACAAAACGCGTGTTACGTACATCATCATCACACATGGTGAAAACAGAGTGATATTTATCATAATCATGAGCAATCTTACAAAGTCTGCGCATTATATGTATACCAATGTTTGTTTCTAACCATTCCTTCTGTTTACATCATCATTTCATTCATTGTTTATAATGCAATAAAATGGTTATATTGAACGGAATCCCTTGTTTTCCGGTAAGTATTCTATTGATATGCTGGACTTTTCCTGTGAGGCAAGGATCTCGTACGATCAACACTCCTCGTCAGATAAGAGGGATCCACTCACTGGTAATTACGCTTTATTTCTCGGAATAGTAATGAGAGATAAGCCTGGGCAACACCTGTGCATGTTTCTGCACGGAATAAATTGAGAGCTTTCCTTAAAGACGATGGAAAACGCAAAGCCAGGACATGTACAAAATCTTCTCACAATCCCCTTGTGATACATGGATACCTATAACTTTCCTTTTGGTCTTTGCTGTATTGAATAAACACATTCATGTACATATTCCTTTGTTCATTCTTGGTTTACATACAGTAGCAGCCCGGTTCATATTTCTTTTTTTGTGGCTTTGATGATGATTTAAAAAACGGTGCACATTCCCCACTTTGTCAAAAGGGGTGTTTTCTCTGCTGCAAGAAGGAATGATTGCGATTTTTCTTTGCTTTTATAAACGACGTGACAAAGCACTACAAACTTTCACCGTATTTCTTTTTAAGAATTGCAAATAAATATTTGTCTTTGATTGATCACTGTCAATGTTTTCACAAGAGGAAAGGTCAGCACAGTCAGTTGAAACAACAAAAAAGTTTGTGAGAGGAATTCATGTATATATGGATGCGAGAACTTGTGCCTTAAACACGGCCCTTTTATTCTTTTTTATGTATCTCGGACTCTTATATTTTTACCAGGATAACAACATTCTTGTTGCTTCCTGTGCTAATTTACAGTGTGTAGATATTTACGTTGTAAAACAAGTAACTTTTGTAAACTAAACTGGGTTGTGTTGTTGTATGTATAATCATTTATTTATTTATTGTTCTTAATATGAACTTATTAGCAAACCACTTTCCTCGATGAAAAAAAAACTAGGATTTGATATGACGAGCACGGCAAGATGAAAGGGTAGAACAACAAGGTGGTTCACATTTGTCGTTACCTTTTCGCTATTTACAACAACATTATTATGACAGAGAGCTATTACTTATGGTGGTTATCTCCCAGTCTCTCTGGTTCCTCTCGTATTATTATTATTTTTGCTACTTTTATTATTACAACCAATATTAGTCGAGAGAAGGGCCAACATCAACTGCTACTGGTGCTGATGTTGATGTTAGTGATGATGCCACGGTTCGTTTGCTATTGCTTTTCTGCTGAGGTCGTAATAATATTATTATTATTTCAGTTATCTATCAAACTGGCACGGCTCACTCACACAAAGTCACATTGATAAACACATATATATGTGTACCACTACAGTGTGTGTGTGTTTTTTCATACATACACATACAAGCAACCAGACACTCTCACAGGAGGAGTAGCAAGTGAGTGAAGATTGTTTAACTGGTTTTTTCAAAACTTTTTTGTAAAAAGTTTAGAGGAGAGAGAGAGAGAGGAAAAGCATGAAGATAAAGTATGAAAACAGATGGTTGTTTCTTTTCACCACACGACTCACAATACAAGGGAAAACAGTTTCCCAACTAGTAAAAACACCGGGTTCTCTCTTCTCTCTCTTGCCCCCGCTTACTTTACTTTGCCTCTTCTCTCTTTTCGTGCATGTCCTTTTTCCATAATATTATATACTCAACCATGTAGACGAGAGAGCTGTGGAGACTATGCCTGGGATGACTCCAAACCTTTTTGTTACCTCCATCGAATTACTAGCCGACCTAAGATCAACAATCAATATATATGTATTTATATCTTTGACTGATACTGGGGTACACTGGTGTGAACTCCCTCCACTGTGCACGCTAGGAGGAGGATAGGTTTTCTGTTCGTATATTTTTTCTTGTGTGGGCTCGTCTTTTCAACTCATACACGCATATTATTGAATATTACGTTCCTCTTATCGTGATATATGTACATGGAGTGAAAAATGGTTACTATTATATGCATCCCTTGTAGTAGGAGTAGTAGTAGTGGTGGTGTTATTATAACACGTAATGTTATTATTTTTACTGAGCTTACTCATATGGATAAAATAGAGAAAAAAAGAGTGAGATGCGAGAGATGTGATGATGTGTGTGTGGTGATTTGCTGATGCCTTTCTGATTCTTACTGTTTGAATGAGTACACTTTGTGCTTTGTATTGGTGTGGCTGGTTCAGTGAGATGGTTATTGGCTACGTTGATGCTCGTTGTGAGTGAATGTTGCTGCTTTGACGTACTTTGTAGTTTCATTTTTACATGACGAGAGACGCAAAGAGTCTTTCTACCGATTTCTCGTTCCGCTTTGTCGTATATCTGTGAATGCTATGTTTTCGTCGGTTTGTGTGTAAGATGCAATTTATGCATGCTGCTCAAATACAGGGAATTAACGAAGGAAAATGCTTTCTTGGCAGGGAAGAGAACAGTTAAAAGCTTTGAGGTTCTATTATGTGGTTCCTGTTCTTGTCATCAGTGTGTGAGTCTCGGCTTATACTTGTTCTGAATGGAAGGAAGCCCAAGACCTTTTAGCTGAAGATTCATACAGTAAATTTAAACTCAAATATTCTTGCTGAGAACGTACAACGGAACAGTCAGCAGTCTTAGCTCCCCAGGCTGCTTAAGAATGGAATGAAGCTCAGGAATGAACATATAGGTAGATGTGATGATAGCAAGGCAAGAAATGACACTAGTACAGTACAGACAAGGCATGTATACGTTTCATCGTACAATTTGGTTCATCAACAACAGCATGTAAATCGCGAAGATATCTCAGGAAATTCAGAGAGAGAGTATTCAGTTTCTTGAGAACGATACGAGTGAGCAGAACCTGGAGTGGGAGTTGTACGAGTAGGGATTCTTGTACTGATTCTGTTCTCTACGTAGTACGTAGAAAAAATCGTAGGGAATCATTTTCATTAATTTACCGAAACATACTAATCACTCTTTGGTTGTAATAGGCAGTAACCAGATTAGTAAAACCGGAAGTCATTTAGAAAGGAACGCATTAAAAAAATAGAAAGTAATCTTTCCACAATAGGACAGCCCATTGAATTAAAAAAAACATTGTAATTTTAATAAAGAAATTCACTTAAAAGATAGTTTAAAATAAATAAAAACTGTCAACTTGTCACAAAATTACCATTGTAAAGGACAATAGATGATGTGACATTTTACAGAAATTTTCTAAAATTAAATGTTCTATGAATTTTTGCTAGGTCTGTCAGGAAATATACAACTGATAGTCGGTTGGTGCACTAAAAATACGTTTCTACGTAAAATGATAATTTACCTGACATTAGTTAATTAATCATTTTAATCATACCAAAAGCAGGTAGTATAGTAGGTAATGTAAAACAATTTTCGTTTTATTACATGTGACAATCTTGCATGGGCTTGGATACAGCCGTCGTATATCATGTGTCTATGCATGAATCCACATAAAAGCAAGTTGTGTAAGTCAGACCCTCTCCTGCTCCCTGTAAGCAACTACACTTAAAGAAGCCGTCGCTTGTGAGAATGTGAACCATTCAAGTGATGCGAATAGGCCGTTCTTGATGCGGAAACTCCCAACCCATTCCAACCTTCTGTAGCCTCCCTCCGGCCAATCCTGTTCACACGACTCGCATCGATTTTTTCACACAGCTTTCTTCCCTTTGCACCTAAATGCATGCATGCATATTACGCTGTGTCGCTAAACAGTTTGCTGACAGAACGGAGGGATACTTTCACGTTGTACGTGGACAATGAAACAACCACATTCTTATATGAATTGCTTTTTAATACATTGTTGTGAAGTTAAATATGTAGTTGGTTACATTATCATCATTACATCATTACCGTTATTTTAAACACATCTTTCCTGTCTTTATAAAAATGACGATTTTTAAAATGATTTACACGGGTTAATTTCTAATTATAGGAATGGAGACGATAACTAAAATTATGATTAATTAACGCAGTAAGATTCTATATGCAATTTTTTATCCACTTCTTTTACAAGTTTTATGATTTACGTACGTATTTTCACATACTGTTGAAAATTATCGCAAGTTATCCAACTTGTTTAATTCAACAATCAATAAGATGTAATAAAATGTTATTTATAAAAGATCATTGGGTTCAATTTGTCTTGTCCAGCGTTTATCATTCTCTTAAGCTGTGTTTTGCTGATTCTGATAAACCGTTACCAACACATACTACACAGCCTGTTCATATTAAAACCAAAAAAAATGTCATTTAATTCTTATGATGCGTACGCATACTTGAAACTTAAGTAAAAATAACATTTCTCCCCTTTAAGTTCCACAGAGTGTTAAATATCAGAAACTTTACTATCGAGCGTACACAAACTAAGCTTTTATATAGAAAACAGCTTGGCAATAGGAGCAAGAAACAATGTTTGCATTAAATGCGTGATACCCTCCTGACGCATTTTGTGTCAGCTTGTCAAGAAGCCGAGCACATTAACGGTAAAAATGTTTACAAGAAACTAAGAATGTGGTATTATATATGAAGAAGAATTGTGCAGTTGGCAGTTATGAACGGTATATAATATGTAGCCGTGTGCGTAGTTTTTTATTATCATATCCAGATATTAAACAAAAGCTTTCAATGGAAAAGTGTAACTGACAAATTTATTAAAGGTGAAAGGATGTGTTAGATATACATAATAATTTAACAGCTTTAAATACACAAGAGAAAAACTCCTATATTTGGTATCTACTTAGAGATGTATCAGTAAACTAAATACAACGTACGAAATATAACCAAACAATAATAATACACTATTTCGCCCGCCACACTATCAAAGATATTTTCAATGCGCATAATTATACACAGTTGGGTTACTACCCCTGACATCATCCCTTAAAATAACAAACTTGGCTCAAATGCTAGGTTTCCCAAGAATAAAAAATATATACACCCTATCGTAATACCTTGTGACATAGTAGGGAAACTAGATTATTTTAATACTCTATATCCAATCCAGTGCCGCACACGCTGCTCAAAATCCATTTCTTCTTTCCCCCTTCTTTTCACTTTTCGTTTGTATAGAATAAAAGAGCGCTGTTCCTTTCTGGAGCGAGAAGAGGGGATTCCGCTTCCTGAATCAAATATTGTGTGTGATGGATGTGTATACAAAATACATCAAAAAGGTAAATGCTCGTGTAACGTCTGCATTCATCTCGATCGAACCAATCTCCTGAAGCAAAAAGGACGATTATCCACCCAATAAAAATAACAATATCAAACTGTGAGTGAGAGGAGTACAGCAGCCAGCCGCTTGGATTGTTGTATTTTTTTCTGCCGTTGAATGAGAACACTTGAAAACCTGGAAAGTTATTCATACTTACATACACAGAATCCAAGAGCAATTTTCTCTTTATTCAAAATGCGGGGAAAATGCCGCAATATTCACCACAGAGAACTTTATTACTTGTTCGAATAATAATCCCAGCCTCTAGGGCCCTTTCAGATTCTATGAACCAAATTGAATTGAATATTTGATGTGTTAATAGTAAAGTACACATATACACATGCGAACACCGATAAGATACGATATGATCATGCTGAGGGGACAGAGATCCACTCTAGCTGTTAATTGTTAAAACTCGATCATGTAGTTGGGCTAGCTCATCGTCACAGTGCTTTTATTGTCAAGCCCTCGGAGAAAGGGCACATGCTCTTACGTATTCATNCCCTCGTAAAACTCGATCATGTAGTTGGGCTAGCTCATCGTCACAGTGCTTTTATTGTCAAGCCCTCGGAGAAAGGGCACATGCTCTTACGTATTCATTGACCCTATTTGCTATCAAAATAGAGTAAAATGCGAAAAAATAATTATTTTGTTACCCATCAACACTTGCACGCTCAACCCTTTCACCACGTAACACCCCACGCACCACACTTGCGGGGTTTTGTCACATAATATCAGAAATGAAGATTATAAGAACTGACGTAGATCAACTTTACCTTTTAATCAATATTTAATAAAAAATTATAATCCATTTCCATTAGCTTAGGAACAAAACCACACAAAATGTTTATTTGTCTACAATCTATGTTATATTTAAGCAAAGTGACAGAGATTTAACTAACGGACCCCGTCAAGGTAGACATAAAGCATTTAACTACGATGAATACAGAACCCACAGTTCTCTTGGGTCTAAAGTGTAAAATATCTTGCTCTTTGAATCATAATTTTTTATCATATTACCTACTTAATATAAAGTTTTGCTTTGTCTCTGTAAATCAATATGTAAAATGTAGATAAACGACGATTTTTCTGTCGATTTGTCAATATTTGTCAAGTTTTGTGACCAACGTTTGATGAACTTAATATAAAGTTTTGCTTTGTCTCTGTAAATCAATATGTAAAATGTAGATAAACGACGATTTTTCTGTCGATTTGTCAATATTTGTCAAGTTTTGTGACCAACATTTGATGTCATCGTGGCGTCTTGTTGTTGAAGTTTTACACAATTACAAACTTAAAATGTCAAGCATCTTTATGACGAGGGTAGAGTAACTTCAGATATCATTTTTGTGTAAAACTAATACAACAGATTGATTGTGAGTTTTAACCAAACTGCACGTAGTAATGTTGCCTTCTTGAGTAGAAAAGACATTTTTGTCATTGTCACATAATAAAATACTTAGCGCTACTAAGAAGAACGTATGTCAAAATCTGAGCCGGAAATTTTGACATGAAACACCTTGCGCTGTTGGACTGATTTTTTGTTTGTTTTGTTTTAAGGCTCAGTATGCCCGAATATTTGTGACTTTCTAATGAACGGAAGTTATACGACGTCGCTGACTCTTAGGATTAGGAAAATCACTCTGAACATAACTAAAACTACAAACCACAAAACATATAAACATTTATTAGTATTGCATCAATAGGTCTTGAGCCTTCACCAATTTAAAAACAACCATTTCCTTTGCCACCAATTGTGTTCGTGAGACGACGAATTAATAATACCTAAGATTCAGGCAGACGCTATCTCTTGATGACTCTTCACACGACACGATAATTGCTATCGCTATCTTACAAGACAAGGGTAATTTGATTGCGCATCCTTTCCCGTAGGTACTCAATTTTCCATTACATCTATGCACAAAGAGCAGCGTGATCTTGGTGACTCGTCACACGACACGATAATTGCTATCGCTATCTTACAAGACAAGGGTAATTTGATTGCGCATCCTTTCCCGTAGGTACTCAATTTTCCATTACATCTATGCACAAAGAGCAGCGTGAGCGTGAGCCTTACCATTCCTAAAGGGCATATTACATTTTCTTGTGTAAGCTTTCTCTCACAATAGGCAAGCAAAGCCAGTAACTTACAACAAATGCTGCTCATTTCAGAAATAATCTCATTAATATTCATTTCATGCTAATAACTTCCAGGAGGATTTTGGCAACAAGGCATTTACTTCATATCTTTCGTCACCATAAGCCAGACAGAAGTGAATGCAATTTAGAATTTCAATTTCAAAGGCGGATGAATAAAGAAAGGAATTTAGCTCATGATTTGCATAATAAAGAACAATACATGCTGTACTACTGTCGTAACTGTAACTTGCATAATATTTTTGTTATCTACTCCGTACTTGCCGGCACCATAATGCACACATATGTACGCCATGCACAAAGTCAAACGCTTCAACCCAAAGTGAAAAGATCTCAACCATTGCCCTGTAGCCACTTTCTCTTCTCAAATTTAATCCTTTTGCAGTTTATACCAAC
>JAHZNB010006594.1:0-18528 GCA_027744295.1 Callyntrura guangdongensis
TCCTGTAATGTTAAAGTAAAATTTCAGGGGGGGATTTGACCCCCTCATCCCCCCCCCTGTTCCGCAGCCTATGCATGTGATATGTAGTTACAAGAAAGCAATGTTATCGAAAATAAAATTTGAGGACTTATTGGTTTGGCTCAAAAACAATGATAATGAAAATGCTCACTCCAGTGAGCATGATTGCTTTCAAGGCAAGAAGTCTCCAAATTTTACTTGCATTGCCTTTCTAGGGTTACCGTAATGAATATATTGTCGACATATACACGAATATATTGGTTTAGCAATATTATTACCTGTCTACTGAGCATTTATTAAAAACACCGATCCCACATGTCATGTTCTCTATACCTAGAAGTTAGGGATGGGTTGGCGAATGATAGCGAGAGTTTTCTAATTCAATACTAGCTGAAACTATTCATCTATGTAATAGCTAAAGATAGGAATCTGCCAGTGGAGAGTCAAAAGACTCATGGATAGTGCTTGAACTAGCAAAGCAATTCAATGTAAGGATTCAGTTCAGAGGGGTTTCCTGGGCTTTACATAAAATTACTATAATGACAAATGGTACGTACGTATTGCGTACACACATGCCATCATTACTTGGACCCTGAAAAGAAGTCATACAACTGCTGGCTGCTACTCACTTTTAACGTTTGTGGTTTCAGCATCAGAACGAAGTCATCTCTAACTGTACAATTTCTATCTCGATATACACGATCCCATGATGTAAAGGTTGTCTTCTATCTGTATTTGTATCTGCACTCTGCACCATCAAATCGCAAGTTGTCCAGTTTATACATTATTACTAGGCTGAGTTTGTCTTAATATTAACCAAATTTAATTAAAATTGGTAAATATACATAATTTTGAATTCTTTTTCAGATGCAATCATAAAATATACATTAAATTTGTTAATTTTTGCCTCCCCGGGGGTAGTTTCCCCTGTGGTCGTAGGTTATCGTTATCATTCATCAAAAGTATCATATCGTAGACGACTTGTGCTCAGAATTTCAAAAATATGTACCAGGATACCCATGATTTTGATTTTTGAGATAATAGCAAACACTTTAAAACACAGTGGAACTGTCCATGCATCGATTCTTTCTCATTGGAGAACTATAGCAAAAACGAATTACGGCGATGAGAAACTGAGTACTCCACATAACCCTGGTCCCTGATTATTTTCTCCTCTGAAAAACCATTCTGACTGCTGCATTTATATGCCATCAACAGTAGCACATGAACATTGTAAAAGGCACTGTGATGTGATACACATGCGACAGCAGACAACCCTCGTGCTACACTACTGTTTGTAGCCCTACAAGAGTGGTTACCAGTTCGTTCAAACTGTTTTTATTTACATGGGGTACTTTGCGGCAAATATCTGTTCCCTGTTTCATAGTTTACTACCTACTATGACACATAACTTATGATTCATCATTATCATGTAACCCATGTAAATCTGAACGAACAGGGAACAAACTCTTGTAGGGCTACAAACAGTACTTTTCCCCTTAAAAGCTTGAAATGCACACTTGGTCTGCACAAAAGTGTAAATAAGTTAAGTAATATTAAAATGTGTACACAGTCACCATTGGTCCTCATTTATTTATCACGTTTCTTTCTGTTTCCCCTAAATAGACTCAGATACGCTAAGCTTCGTGTGTGTACCGCCGACATTTGTGCGCGCCATGGCTACATAGATTGTGAAAATGTCTCGATACAAAATAGTATTGCTCCAATTTCAAGCAAACAAAGAGATGTTTCAAGAATATTCCCCACTACTTCATAATCTAAGTTGATCCACCCCTCGTCTACATTTAAGCCTGGGCGTCTAGCCTTGCCTGGTTGTACAACATATTCTTGGAGGAATGAAATGTATCCACTCAGGTGTGTCTGGAACTATTAACGTCTTTTTCTACAGTTGATGTAGTATTTAGTCAGAGAGATACAATGAAAACAATGAATGAAGCAGCACAGAGAGCAAAGTATGGCAACATTTTCCTGCTTTTTGTTGTGCGATAATTTTGCGGAAACGACTTGAAACTTTCGGATGATGTAGCTGTAACTGTGAATTAGAAGGAGTTGATGGTACCGTTTATAGTAGTGGTTGTAAATGTAATAACGTGTCCCCATTTTACATAGGCACGTTACCAATATAAACGACAAACGTTTCAAGGTTGTAGAACAGAATTTCCCCTACGTCGAACTTTTCTATTCATCTCTCAACTCGACGACCGACGAATTATGTAGAATCTGAATCTGTAGTTGGGTTGGTTACGGTTCTTGACGGAAAGGCTTCCTGAGCATTTTAGTACTTCATCTTTTCTCCTGTCTTTACTCTCCGGTAGAACGTGCACTGATAAACATAATTTATGGAGTTCAGGTTCACAGCCGTCACAAGAGAGCGACTACTTGTCCCTATTAGTTAAAAGCTACCATAAAAAATCTTCTAGTTTTTCTGCGCCTATGATTTCTTCTTTTGCGGTTGTAAATGGATACGGCGTCTTACCATTTTTAACCGGTTGATGTTGCCGTAATAGTTTTACCATTTTACGATAATTTAAGCCACTTTTAGTCCAAATTGTCGAGTGGGAAAAGAGTACATTTACTTGTCTGCGTAATGTACGCGTGTAACACCCTCCTAAAAATGTTATCCAGGACTAGGACAGACAAGAGTTTTCTACTTTTTCTCCGTTATTTAATAACTTTTACGCAATTTTCTTGTTTCTCGGTTGTCGATGCCTCCAACTTGATTCCATATTATGTGTGTTTGGCAGGCAAACAAAAAAAACCATAAAAATGTTATTCCACCCTCATCATCATCCACCAAAAAGTAACTTTTCAAGAGAGCACCAAAGTTTTCCCTGGAAAGAGAATAAAAGCAGAAAACCATTGCCTTGGTTTTTATCCTTATCCATTTTGTATACACATAAAAGCTATTAAATGCCAAGTATTGTAACGTGCAACATAATCTATTTTTTCCTTAGCTAAGGATAATTTCTCTAAAAATTCAGACTTCCCTTAATTTACCATTCATTCGCTTCACTATCTCTCCTACTGAAAACGTAATACGTAATACTTTTTAACTTTACAGCTTCCTCCCTCCCGCATGGACAATAAATGTGGTATGTGTGCTCAGCACACTGTGCTGTGCGTGTATCTTGTAAACATCCCCCATTTTTGTGAGTAGACAAGACACTGAAACTACGAGAGTGCGTTGATAGTGGGCGGGGGGAGAGTGTGTAAATGTAAGGATATGGATGAAAAGATGTAATAAGTTTTGTTTGATGATTGCGTAACTCGCTGTGCGTTTTGTTGGGGTAGCGTTGTGTAGTTTGTGTACTACATACTAATACTACTACCACTATTAAAAGTTGAACGGAAGAGGAAAAAAAGAATGAAATGAGAGGGTCGTAAATCGTGCCCTATCGCGTAGTTTGAAGTCGAGTAGTATAGTAGTAAAGCCACTACCATGCCAAAATAAAGATTTGTAAGTTGGTATGCTTGTATATAGCTCTGAATGTGTACTTGCATGGGCATATTGGGCATGGACAGTTCCCCCCGCGGAACGACTATGCATGGCTTACTTCTACTACCGCTGTCGCCTCCAACCTTTCCTTTTTTTACTTCCTTCTCCAAAAGCTTTGTTTGAATTTTCAGCAATTCTCTGGGCCTTTCATCGTCATGGTCCTCGTCATCGTTTTATGGATTTCCGTCTCTCTGTGTGAAGTTGGTTTAAAGAGGTTGGGTGAAGTTGGTAAGTTATTATGATGATGTACGGTGTTATAAATGTACGTACAAAAAGGCCCATCATATGCACCTACCTACGAAATGGGTTTTGTATGCCACAGCAAGCTGTGTGTAATGATGGTGATACGATAACTATAGAGATGAGGTATAGTAGACCACGATTCATTCTCGCTCCCTTTTTCTCCGCAAACAAGACAAAACTTTTCCAGTTTGATGTTCCGTTAAGTAAACTGGCACAGAGTGTTTTTATATTTTGCTCTCATTACATAATACGATACCTACATATATATACTGTCGGGTACTAAAAAGTAAAATAGTCTTCCTGCATATTATGCAGATGAAATGCTCTAATTTTGGAGCATCGCATTGTTTAAAAACATTTTAGTTTTTTGTAACCAATACGGGTATCCCATCCGTGCTGGTAAAGGGAAGCTAGTTCCCTATAAAAAGGACCAGCCNATACATACATGAATGAGACTACTTACTACTGGACGACTGCTGCTGTAATGGTGAGTAATGGTGAGTATGATATATATATATATTTATTATATCTATATCTATTTCATCTATTTCTTCCCCAGAATAATACACCTAAGGAGTACATTACTTTTGTTGCACATTCATATAGATAGGCTGCACAAACTCCCAACAGTCCCAACCGCTTTTTGTTAGCGTACTTGGCTTAAATCTACGACAACGAGTCTAACTGACAATGAATGAATTTGTCGAAATGGAACCCGGCTGGATTGAGAATTCAGATGGGAAGAGGATGATGATTATGCTTCAATTTTGGCTGGAGAATACCCGTTGTGTTTGAATTTGAATGGGTAGTGGATCTTTATATAGGGTTGGGTATGTGCTTTTTGTCATCTATCCACACACATTCATCTTTTTTCTTTGGCACGCTTTTGTTTCCCCTCGCTCCTCACATCACGAGCAGCAGCCCGATTATCTTGTTGTCATTATTGGAATATGTTTGGCTGTACTTCATATAATACGTCTGGCTCATATAACACCGTACGAGATTTCGGTTCAGTTTTAGTATACACACGTTCATATCCTCCCCTCCCGTTTAGCTGGCTGAATAGAGTAAAGTAAACTTTTCGCTTTTTTTCTTTTTTGGGCTTACCATATAATGAAATTTCTCTGGAACATTCGCATGTGTATACCACATTGTACGCATCCAGGAAGACCATTGTATTTTTTGTTATTATTATGCACAATCTCGTAGTTTCTCAATAGTAATTTCCTTCCATGTACACTCTCCCCAAGTCTCGCTGTCTTTTTCTTTTTCGACAATGCACTGCTTTCATTCTCTTGCAAGTCTTTGTCGTGTGCGTGTGTGTGTGTATGTGTGTGACTATCAAAATTCTGGCTGCATTACGCGTTCATATTTTTTGCTGTTACCTCATTGCATTTGCCGGTTTGTGAAGGCAAAACAAAAACAATGAAACCAGCTTCTGCGGTTTCCTTAGAAAAGGTTGGGTTGCAATGATAATATATTCGAGATCATAACGCATTGCAGTATATGTGCACTGCACTGGGTTTTGCGGTAAACCATTTATTTTCTCGTTGGCATTGGCCAATTCTCTGTGGAGTAAGTTGCAGCAGGACTACTCCGATGTTGTCTGTGTAACTACGATAAGTGAAGACAAGGTAAGGTTGGTCCAGGTTTTGCCTGACGGCGGTGATGCGCCTTCTTTTCGTTTGTTTAGTAGGTTCTCCTCCATGTTGTTAGTTAAGTGTAGCTCAATTGGCTTTTGGGTTTAATTAACACTAGACCTCAGGAACTATATAAGTTTACTCTATCGTGTCCAGCCGTCCGTCTGCACGATAACTCTTGAAGGGAAAAGAATTTTGAATTGTTTTCGCCAATCGATGGAGTTGGTGATATGTAGCTCGCATGAGTTCGAATATTCTGTTTGGGGGATCATTAGGGTTATGCAAAATTTCAATATACAACCTAAAGCTGAAAGTTGATGTTCAGATACGCGATGGATATAGTTATGCAATTATGCCAAAATTGGTTAACCCCTTTCACGGTCATTTGTATGACATCCGAGCTGTGACACATGTCTATAGATTGGTGAAAACAGACTTTCAAAATTTTAATCACTTTTCTATCTATCTAATAAAAAATATGTGTAGTTTATAGTTTGACCAAACAAAAGGAGTAGAACGAAGTTGTACACAGTAGCTAAAACTTGTACTTGTGTCTCTGTATTTTAGTAGGCACTATACACGCATCAGACAATGTAATCCATCTTCATCCGAATCTTTTCCCTTTTTCCAGTTTCTTGTTAGAACACTGGTTATTCTAATGTCAAGAATGAATGAGCGATAGCATTAGTGATGTTGTTGTGATGAAAAAGAAAATGGGAGGTATGTCGACAGAAAGAAAGCTAGGATAAAATGTAATCTTCCAGCCTAACAATACGTTGTAAGGATGAAGAAGAAAAAGGGGGAGGTGGTGAGTGAGTAAATTGTAAAATAACACGAAAATTGCTACCTTTTCTGTTCTGAATATCTCTTATAATAATGAGTATACTGGAAAATAGAAGTTGGATTACTGAACACGGTATACAAACATCGACATGATTCATATCATCGTCATCATAACCTCGGTTAAACCAAGTTGAGAAGGGAGGAGCACACACGTGCATTTTATTACCTGGTACACACATTGTAGATTGTGCTCCTGAAATGGGAAGTAATACAGGAAACGCAAGTCGACGGGTAAAGAATAAAGAACAGCAACCACCACAACACACTCGAGCGATTTTCTCGTTTTCATTATTCTCCCAACTTCTCCAGCCTTGTACAAGAGTACTGGTTTGCACAAATAGTATCGAATTTCATTTTAATTTAAGGATATCTGATCCGTATTCATTTGTTTACATAATCGACAAATAGTAACAATATTGCTGGTTATAGCCGAAATGCTCATTTCAACTGTGTAAGGAAACTTATTCAATATAGATGTAAAGGCAAGGATGAGATTTTTATGAAACCTTTCGGTCAGCATGTTGAATGTTGAAATCCAATAAGCGGACAAAAATAACATCTATCCTTGTTCCTGTTGCTTGAATTTTTATAGCTACGCTTGCATTTGCTGATATCTGAAAATCACAATATTTCTGTCATTATTTCGTTTGTGAAACAATCCTTATTAGTTATTATATATTTAGATAAAGGATTGCAATTTGCAATATTCAAGATTCCGTTTTATTAAACGTGTTACAAGAGTATCAGTACATAATGTTGGAAAAAGAAAGGTTTAAAATTCCTGAAACTTGATAATTAACTACATTACTAGGTACCCAAGTTGTTGTGAAATTCGTCCTAGAGTCCTTTGTACTAGCACGAGCCAGAACCGTCCAAATGTGTTTATTAAACTTACAAAACCATTTGGTTTGTAGGATTCCACACAAAGTGGTAATGATTTATTTTAGGAAGTAAAGCCTATTTTATTATAAAATATATACATACAACCAATAGGAAAGCATTGTAAAACGGTAGGATAAACTATATAGACGTTTTGAGAAACAGGTAACTCAAAACAACTTTCCATTTTTTATATGACATACCATCTAACTAATTGTAATTGTTCCACGCGGCACCTGAAGCTTTTTACCTAGTTCGCTGTCACATTTTGGCGCACGAGCCTATACGAAACCCACGCACAAACTGTTGTTGTTTACCAAACCTATCTAACAAATCCCTATCTTATTGTTAACTTGTGTAATATTTCTGTGTAAAATGATTTCAATGGTATTCATTTGATTTCATGGATCAACCAAAAATATCCAAATACTACTGCATAATATGGTACTGTTTTAGTTCGAAACAACTTGTAGTTCGTAGTTGTTCGTTGTAGATATTAGACATATGATATTAACAACGCATGTTGTAAGCGTAGCATGTAAGATGATTGAATTTCAGAGTATTAAATAACCGTATTATATATTGTTGTATTATTTTTCGTTGCTCCATGTCCGTCATACGTCCATCCTTTGCCCATTCTAAATGCGCAATATCCAGATTTAGACATTTTAAGCAACTAAAAACTTGATTTTAGGCAAGAAATTAAGCAAATAAAATCATCAAAATATGCCTTCAAGTGTGCAATTATTTTTTACATTTTTACTTACGATATTAGTCTACAATTTATTTATGCTAAAAAATCGAGGTAATCAGACCGGGGCCCATAAAAATGTCATACTAGCTTATTCTACTTTTTGTTTTGTACAAAAATACAGCAATCACTATTCTTGCACACTTGCATTAACAAAATCGCAAACTATTTCCATTTCCAAATTATTCAATGTCGTCCTGTTTTGTTAAGCTGTTAAAATAGATTTGCCGCCTCCAAATTCTTGAGCTAGCTACCCTCTTGAGTGCCATAAATTTCATGTATAAAACTGAAGTATGTAATGCGAAAGAGTATTTACTTACCCATAGTTTTAGTCAAACTACATGGTAAAATGGACATAACAGTGCAAACAAAATGCAATTTTATGAGAAAATCTACCAGATTTTTGCAGTCAATACGTATAAGTTTTGTCTGCACATAGTTCCTAATCACATTTTTGTTTTTGGTTGACACACTTGCACGTCTTTGCGATTTGACGGTTCCAACCTTGAACCTAGCGACCATTACTAAACCAACCGGTACTGGTTTCATACGATACAATTACAAAAGATTCACTCCATGCGTAATTAAAAACAATTGTAGCGCTTGTAACTACCTCATAACTCCCATTAATATCAAGACCATCGCTTTCTCCCATTGATTTATATACAACGACCAGCAGCTGTTGCTTGAATATAACCAATTGATTGCTATAGACGTTTCTTAGAGGGGACTCGGAATAGATACAATTTTACGGAGACTATATTTTGTTATTAAAACACTAATGCACTTTTTACACAGTTACGTCTGTCTACCACAACTGTACCAAATTTCAATTGGAGCGCCTATCCCAATCCCATGCAATGCCCATGAAATAGTTATAAAGAGCCTATACCATAAAAGTACCCATTTAGAAACCAGATTGGGAAGTTGTTAGATGTTATCTTGTCATTAGCTATAATTGGTCGTAAAGTATTCGATTACAAAGTACAAGTACTTACGATGGGAGACCGGAACTTGTACAAGAGCGATTTCGTTCATATTCTCAGATATCATTACTCTTATGAAGATAAGAGTTTACGAAATATCGTCAAAATAATTTTTGTGTGGAAGTTTCTATGGAAACCTTACGGGAGAAGGGCTATTTTTTTAAAGTAAAATTTTTTTATCAAGTAAAATCGATCCAAATCATATTTTTAACATATTTAAAAACCGTAAATTGTGTAATGATATCCGAGAATATGAACGAAATCGCTCTTGTACAAGTTCCGGTCTCCCATCGTAAGTACCGACTTTTAGAGAAGCATCAAGCCTGTCGATGCTGTAGACTGTAAGTCTATTATATTAAACTACCAATTTAAACATTAGATGTGTCTGATATCTACATACGGTTTTCCCAATGTTGTTAGTCCATAGAAATTAAGCTTTAAGGATTAAACTAATCTTTCGGTACGGTGGAATTGTGGCATTGGTTGTAGTATCTTTTTCATCTTTATACCTCTTTCTGTGAGTGAATTTTATCATCATACCTAGGAAGTAAAAATCATCAAATAACTTCAAAAAAACCTTATAAATAAAACGATAGCTACATGGTATATACAAAGCTTATTAAAAGTAAACCATGTGAATCAATCACATAGTGAAGGAGCGAATGAATAATTGAAATGTTAAAAAATCTAAAGTGTAAAGACTAAATTCTTTAAAATATAAACTAGTTTCTCTTTAGATATTTACATACTAAACTTTATCAAAATCACATGACAGGTTCCTAAGATATCAAGTTTTTTAATCGACAATATCAATATCCTTGACCCCGATGGCTCCATGGGTCAAACTCAAACAACTAAAACTATTACATACCTTTAGAAGGGGTCATAGGTATTTGTATACAAAATTTGGGTCAGATTGAATCATTGGTTGCCGATATATAGCTCCCGATGAGTACAGAAATGGATATGCTTTTATATTTGAACGGTTCGTGATAAACCGTAGAGCTCAGAAATTCAGGCATCAACTAGATCGTGCGGACTATATATTAATGAAAAGAGAAATTCAAAATTCCTTCCTGTTCGCGAGATGCCACAAACACGGGCGAGCGATATATCGCAAGATCGTAATATAGAGCTTTCGCTCCTTACTAAATTAGAATTTAACTCTGCATCCTGCTTCAGCAATTTAATTCGTATTTGCTTGTTTATGCGGAAATTTATTTCTAATTAGACAATTAGACAATACACTCTGAATAGTGTACCGAGTCAGTATATTACATTGCACAGAATTCTACCGTATTTTTAAGTGACAAAGTCACTTATTAACTTCCCGTTGTCTGTCTGTCCGTGCGATAACTCAAAAACTTTGAGATTCTGTTTTCTCTAATCGGTTCCTCATCCTCTAAGTTCTCGTGGTAGTGATTTGGAATTTCCAGGTGAAACCATGTGTCTTCAAAAGTGTCTCCCAGTGGTAACTCGTTAGGAATTTTCAGTTTTTACTAATCGATACCTCATCTACTAAACATTGTATCTAGTCATTTTCAATCTTCAGAGTAACGCCATGTGGCGCCCACAAGTCTTCAAAGGTCACTCGGAAGTTCTGTATCGATTACACACATTCCCTGTGGAGTTTGTAACTTGTGAACGGTTTTGGAAAGAAGGTTTGTTGAACACAAATCAAATGATTACTTCGCCACTTTACACATATTACTTTTTATGTTTATTTATTTCAGAACCCCTTAATTTTTGTAAAAAAATACAGATTTTTTGAATATGCAACTATGTATGTAACGAAAATGCCAAACTATGGGAACACATTTTTTTCTACAGTATAGACATTAATTCGAGGGATACGCTTTTATTGCTACTAATTTTACTACTTTTCTTTGTGGTAATGCCAATTAAATAAGCTATTGGCGTATTACGGTCTAAATGTACCCTCATTTTGACGTCTGCTTTTTGTGATATCACGAAAATGTCTAGGGAATACTGTGAGATTTTCAGCACGTGTTTGTTAGTAGTTCCGTTGGAGGTAGCATACTCTACTCAGGTTTTGCATATAAACTGGCGGAAATTTATTCGGACGAATAGAAGGAAGCCTTTTCTCTGGTGAAAGTTGTGTCAGTTGTCATTATGATAAGACGGGAATACCATATACCACTGAATTTTTCTAACGGAGTTGTTCGTTTTGCTTGTTTATATGTCGTAATGCAAGTCGACAAGTATTTCAACAATAGCATGTCGTAGTTGTCGAAAGTGGATCAAGTTGTGTTTGTTTCCCCATAATGTAAATTGGATTATGAAATTGTATATGAAACAAACTCAGCTGAATACCTAACTTTCCTAACTAGGTAGACGCCCTGGCAACTTTTCCTTACCTGGAATAAATGCCGAAGTAGACGGTTGGTTGTGAAAAAAACAGACAGTCTTCATTATTTTGACGATTATTTCGTCACGTTATTTTTCGAACTGTACTTCTCATAGTTAGTCGGATGTTCACAATGACAACATACTAATACGTTTGAAGGCACCGTACAGATACCATATTTTTTCACGTACCGTTTCTTCCAACTTTCTGATTTTTAGGATATTTGGGGGATTTGAAGTGAATGTGTGTCAGTACTTCTGTACGTTGACAGTTGTACTGATTTTATCGTTTTTGAACAGTTTATTGAGAGTCTTTTTAACAGGAGGTCCTGTTTGTGTCCCATGTACATATGACAGTTTTGTAAACAGATGTATATGTTATACAAAAATATACAATGTAGGTACAAATGCAGCAAGCACGAGCCATTTATATTTCAACAAAACAAAGGTTTGCAATAAGTGTTTATGTTCATTTGATTCCTTCATTGAAATAAATTACACCTACGCAGGTTATTCACCATTTAACGCTTATTCTATAATATACAAAATAACATCAAAATCTTTAATGACTCTTAAAGTACATAGATATGTATAATTGTATAAAGTTAATGGTAATATCCCTTTAAATTAATTCTACTTGTACGTACACCACGTGCATCACATTTAAATTAAAGCTCCTCCTCCATCACTGTATGCTGTCTCTCTTTGTCTCTATTATCAATAAGGCAGTGAAAGCAGCGTCCGGTCGGCTTCTGTTCTTCCAAATTCTTCAAATTCAGCTACATTGAAAATACAATAATATGGGGGAGTTGGAGGTGACCTTATCACTTGTCACAGCATTACTTTAATCTTTCGGTAGAAAAGGGAACACTGAAGAAACTCTGTTGTATCTCTTTATCTTATTTGATCAATTGTATGTCTACACAGAGTAGGAGGGTGCGGGTGAGGGAAAACACAACTTACGTGTGTTCATTGTTGCGTGCATTTGTTTTACGTGTCATCTTACCAACTGGTAAATTGATAGTTGGATGGGGAGTAGATAGGTACTTGTTATTATTATTAGGAACCCAAACACTACACTCATCTTATTGAAATGCGCTCAAACAAACCTTTCCATCTGCGCGACGGTCGTAACTTGAGAATTGGAAAATTATGGGTACACAATACATAATGCATTTTTCGTGCAACCTTTGTGCAAGTAGACACAATACTCGAAGGAAATGTGCATTAAAATGCATGGGTGGTCGGAAATCGCATATATTGAACAAGTTTGAAGGGTGGGTCTTCCGCGTCTTGTAATCTAGATATAAAGACCTCATTGCACAATCATTGATAAGTTGTGAATGTGAAGAATTGGGCTGCATGCTGGAAACATTTTTATTACACATATATATACCTACAACTAATACAGTAACTGTATACACTACAATTTCATTCAAAGTTGAATAGCACAAAAAAGGAACTTTCATCGATTATTGATCTGTCCTCTCAGGCTGTTTCCATAAAGGAAACTGCATATAATATTGTAGTGCTCCTCAAAAGCTGTGTATTTGTGCTTTCTCAACAAACGTGGCTCAAGCCGGTCATAAAAATGGAAATATATGTACCTACACATACACCGATAGCATCCCTATAAGCCGGTTGATCACACTATACTCTATTTTTACAAAACAGGCAACTTGTTTTGCTGTTATTGTTCCTTGTATTATACACACGTACACATGTAAAGTACACGGAAAAGTGATGCAACATTTAGGGGTAAGTATATACACATATTATTATATCTCTCTGCACTCTTAGTAGAGACGACGACGCAAGTGATGATGATGCTCACAATCAGTCCGTGAAACTGAAAAGGGAGCAGTGAACGAGGGCGACAAAGTGTAGCCTGACAGCATGTATGGAATTTATTACATTCTCATTTTAACATTCTCATTTTAACATTCTCTTCTCTCTATATAACGGTTCTACAAAGTGTCCACGTTTCGTATTACTAATATTTTGCATCTGTGTGAAAAGGAGAAAATAAAGTCGCATTAGAAGGGAAAGAGAACAGGACACAAAAAAGAGCCATTGGCATGGCCTGCCTACATGCATTGCAAACAATGATTCTAGGAGAAAGAGCATTCACTTATTAAGGAGCTAATGCTCATATTGTGATGAGTTTGTCCGTCCGTCCGTGCTTTCAGCCTGAGGGATACCTCGAAAATCGAAAGGAATTTAAAAATTCTCTTGTCACCAATCGATAGCCCGTATGATCTAGTTGTGGTGCCCGAATTTCTTAGCTCCACGGTCTATCATAAACCGTTAAAATATAAGAGTATTTTAACGGTTTAAAACTTTGGGACAACATCGGCAACCAATGATCAGATCTGGCCCAAAATTTGTATACATGTACCTTATGACTCCTTCTGAACTTGTGTAAAAATTTGATCCAGGGCCCATCGGGGAAAAATTTAAATAGATAAAAACAATCGGGTGGGGAGGGTTTAGAGGAAAAGGTATTTTTTAAGTTAATGAATTTAGTTTAAAGACTTTATTTTTTTGCATAATATTTCAAATTTTCATTCGCTCCTTCACTATGTAATTGGTTAACATGGTACGCAGATGAAAGATATTTCATTGATCTAGTATTGATGTCAGCGTATTTGTCTGTCTGTCCGTCCGATTTGGCTCAAACTTGGCACACGAGTACCTTAGGGTACTGGCACCTATGGGATACAATTTTAGCAAATTTGGTCAAACCCTGGGGGTTATTTTGGGGGTCAAAATTCAAACTTTAGCTCAAATTTTGTATAGCGATACCAGGTCAACTGACAAGCCAAAATATCAAGTCTTTATCAATTCAATCAGCAATGTATCAATGCAATCAATTTCATCTGCGTCTCTATAGCTGTGATCAAGCCGGTTTATTATTAGTTGCTATGACAACATTACAAGGACATGTTTAAATCTATTTTTTTGCATGGCAGATGCTCCCATAAATATATTTATGGTGAACCCGTATTCCCGATGTGTTTCTAGAATTGCGAGAGTGCAAGAGAAAGAGGATTGGGGAAGGTATATTGTATATATATACTTTATAGAACATATCTATTATGTAATGTGAATAGTGAATAGATAGTGAAAGAGTGGTGGTGGCGGTGGAAGTGAGTGCCTTATTGCCTATGTAAATAAACCTACAAAGTAATAGTAGCAAAGTGACAAAGTAATCACTAGATTTATGTTCAACAAAACCTCCTTATAAAACTTCCTCCAACATTCCCTCCTACATTCTCTCCAACATTTATTCCAAACCTCTGACCAACTTAATTGGAAGTGTGTAATCGATTGATGAAAGCAGAACTTCAAAATTCCTAGCCGTTCCTGAGTTACCACTGATGGACCTATTTGATAACCTGTGGGAGCCACATGACCAAACGTTGAAGTTTCAAACGACTTAAGATAGTGTTTAGTTTAGTAGATGAGTTATCGATTAGCGAAAACAAAACTTTAAAATTCAGAATTCCTACTGAGTTACCACTGTGTGACATTTGAAGACTTGTGAGCGCTACATGGCGTCGTACTGAAGCTTCAAAATGACTAGATAAAGTGTTTAGTAAATGAGGTATTAATTAGTGAAAACAAAACTTCAAAATTCCTAACGAGTTACTACTGAGGAATCTTTTTAAAGACGTTGTGGGCGTCACATGTCTCCAAATGGAAACTCCAAAATCACAACCACGAGAGCTTAGGGGATGTGGTATCGATTGATGAAAACAGAATCTTAAAATTTGAAACAGTTTTCGAGTTATCGCACGGACAGACGGACAGACAACGTTAAGTTAATAAGTGACTTTGTCACTTAAGAATACGGGAGAATTCTGTGCAATGTACCTAATATACTGACTCGGTACAATATTCAGAGTGTATTGTATATCGAAGAAAACGAAAGCAATCTGTATGGAGCTTGTACGTATATGTCATGCGATGTAAGTCTCGCCTTTCTCTGTGTAACGATATACTATCTCCTCCACGACCACCACCAGCACTGCCACTCTTGGTTCGCTCTTTCTCTTTATGTACCTACGTTACTTTCATCTGTTTCTCTGTTGATGTTTTTTTGCTTGTCTTCCGTGTGTCGTGTCGTGTCTGGTTGCGTTTCGTGAAAGAAAAAGAAAGCAAGCAGATCAAACTTTTTACTGTTTTGTCCACCCATCCATTTTTGTGTCTTCTCTTTTTTCGCGATTGAATTTATTTGTTTCTAGCTTCCGGGCTTTGATTTTAAATAATCAAATAGAAATATTGTTTTCAAAATGTCAACATAGTATATTTCTATCAGCAGTGTTTGACTCTAACGTGAGCATTTTCACCAGAAATCTAGCAAGTTTCATAGGTGAATGTGAAATGTGAATATTATATTGTTGTCACAATTGACACTTTTTCTTTGATCTTTGTTCCAGAATGGAATGTTGTGAATTCTGTTGAGTATTTACACGTGTGCATTTAAAGATAAAAATCTGAACGTTTCAATAGTGAATTGAATTTATTTAAATTTAGAAAAAAACATCAAGAGGAGGATGGAAAAGTTTCTGGGAAAAAAATGGGATCTTTTCAGCTGAACGTGAAAAAATCGAAACTGAAATTTAATTGAAAACTGATAAACGTTTTGTTGACATTTTAAAAATTTTAAATGTCACTGAACTGAATCTATTATGTAACTGCGGAATTTACAATAACTGATCATTTAAAAGTTTTTAAGACAAAACAAGTCTAACTTTAGAGACTTTGGAGCCATCTAAGTAAAATTATATCCGGTTTCATCTCAATTAAAGTTATTAGCACTTGAGGTGAACGCTAGCATTATTTTGTACTTTGTTTGTTTTTGTCACATTATTTATAAAACGTTACATTTACACAGTGAAAAGTTTTTTAAATGCCAAAAATGGTAACGTTGTTATAAAAGTTAATCGTGAAAAGTTAAATGATAGGTGAGTCACCCACCGTGGGCGATTATGCCTTCTGCTTCCTTTCAGACAGTTTCGTGCTAAAATGAATAATATATACGTCATGTCACTGGTACCCTGATGACAATGTTTCCTAGGCAAGCGTGTACAATTATTTTAAGTGCTCAACATTTTTCGAAGTGCGCAATTGAGGACCTAAAGACGATATAATTTACAAACTACTAGCTTGTTACAACTTCCAGCGGATTGCTGGTTACAGAAACAAATATTGAGTATAATTACTTTTTTATAGAAGTAGAAGATACTTGAAACATGGCCGATCACCGTGCCACGTTCAGCATGAACCATTCAAACAAGTTAAAAAGTCTCATCAACGCAACGCAACGAGAACGTATTTTTTTGCAAACTGACAGGTGGATAAGTCAATATCACTCACATAACACTTCCCATTTAAACTTACGGTTCCCAATCGTGCGACATGTGTAAGCAAAGCAGTTATTCTTATGAAATGGAAAATACATCATAAAATGTAAACAGACCCATGCTGCGACAACAAATAGTAGTTATTGAGTTTGAGATGGTAGGAAAACTAAACAATTTTAAATATCAATTTAGGTCACGATTGCTAAACTAAAAGCTAATGTGTCCCTGGTCTAGTGCTAAATTTGTGTAATCGACAAAGACTGTCAGACAAAATTCAATGAAGGGGAGTTCACCACAAAAATACATAAACTGTTGGAGTACACACGACTGAAGTACAATATAATTCCTATGGACCGAGGATGGAGGAATGCACGCATTTGAAAACATTTCAAGATGACTTCATTCAACGACAAATTATTTTCAACGAAAAATATAGATACATACAAGATGGAACAGTACGTTGAATAAATTGTTGCTGAAGGCGGTGTTGTTGTGACGGTGCAAAGAGAAAGTCGATGATAATTTTGGAATGAAGAGAGTACGCGCCCCCGTATTTGTCTGTTGTGATGTTATTTGGTATTCTGATGACTGATCATCATCTCTTTGGTACCTCTGCAAAGCAGTCCGGAGTTTGGTAAGTTACCTACTTACCTACGTGTTGGCATCATCGTTTTAATTACTTATGAAGCAAACATGTGAAGATATTATCTTATGTGGCAACTGGCAACTGGCAACACAACTGAACCAGCGTCGAAGGAATTGCTTAAAAAATTGACGGAATTAAATTTATAAGTATAGACGGAAGAAAACCGGGTTGATATTAAATGAATTGCGACTGCAACAAGACCCAAAACAAAATATGCACATGAGAATCTAACCAGAGATACTCCCCAGGTGTCAGGACCATTTTAAAAAGCGACAAATGCGTTACGGTAGAAAAACGTACCAGTTTTCATTCTTTGTCTTCGTCTAAACTCAAAAATACCGTTATTTTTACGGTTTATAGTTACACATACCAGCTAGCCCACTACCAGTTAAACTGAGTAAAGTAAGGAAGTTGTGACAGAAAGTGAATAGCGGCGAATCAAAAATGGCTTAAATTAGATTGCATTGTGGTGTTTGTCTGACTATTTTCGAATGAGCTCCATGTCCCCAAAGGAAGAAATGGTAGTTATCAATGTCATAAATAAGAAAATCAACAATCACCATAGAACAACTTCAAATGCAGGTAATGCAGGCTTGGAGGTTACAGCCAGGTTACAGAATTTTGGAGAAGCGGTACGTTCGTTTAAAATTCGTGCCACTTATTCTAGTGTTTGATTGTTCATGTTCGTTTCATCTAGTGCATTTAAATACATGCTGTGGTGGGGACATTTATTTAAACAATATAGTTTAATTTTTTATTAATCGTGTGATCTTTGTTAATAATTATAAATATTTACCGTTACGTAATTGCGAATGTACCCCTCTTCCAAAATTTTGTAAATTCTGTATTTGAAGTCGTTCTATGATGATTGTTGATTTTTTATTTATGATATTGGAAGTTATGTAGTTATTACGCACACGGACATCTCGTTACAGAGAAATCCTGCCGCAAAGGTTATCATGGCATTGCATGAGCCAAGAACTTCATTTACTTAAAATTAGCAAAATAATCACTTACAGTTTATGTTAAAAACTCATTTAGATGAAATATTCATCAAAACTGCATTAGATGTTCACAGTGTTCTGGGGTACCCATAAATGCCGATGTAAAACAGGGGTAATCGGTGACTTCAAACCTCCATCAAAAATATCATGTGTATTTCAACATAGTGAGGTGAATAACATAGTGCAATTTAATTTACGCCATTTTAGATTCACTGTTTTCACTTTTTAGTTGCATGCAACTTCCTTCGTCTACTTGAGTTTAACT
>JAHZNB010006595.1:0-28952 GCA_027744295.1 Callyntrura guangdongensis
CTAAACCTAAAGAGTGTACGCTCAGTAGCCCGGAGGCCTTCACGTCCATCTCAATGGTAGCGTCCTGATTTGAGTTACACCAGAAATGATTAAATTTGTGAGACCAATTTGGCATCTGTTTACAAGTCGGGTCCGGGTGTTACATTACCCCAATCCGAATCATGGTATCAAAAAATTCAGTTGGTTAATGAGCTTTCTCACCTGGTAAAAGTTCCAGTAGAACAGGTAGTCGTAATTTGTAACAGTTGCAATGAAACTTATTACCAGCTTACGAGAGCGAGCAATAGTTACATTATTATTTCGAAACTCTGTGTGTTTTTGTAGCACCCCAGCATCCTCCTCGTGAATACAAATTGCATTTCGAGTGACTTGGGGCTCTCCCTTTGAGTTTGCAAAAACAAAGTCCATGTAGCGAATTTCTCCTAAGCAGTCGCAACCGTTGGTGAGGGAGTTGGCATTGTACCCCAATCCATATTCACCAAGGTCAAATGCCGATTTCCTGTTATATGTTATATATGTTAATATACGTTATATGTTATGTTATGTTTTCTGTTATATGTTATGTTATACCTGTAATAAGGATTTCTGGGGTCACCATACGGAACAACCTAAACAATATTTGTCATATTTGCCATATTATTATGAACCATTAAAATGATGCAGTGTCACTGCCGCTGATAGCTTATCGCGTTAATGGACAAAGCCAAAGCAGGTGTTACCATTTCGGAAAGGGCGGCTCGATACAGAATGCTTCTTTTTGTTCCTTTATCGTCAAATGAAATGTTATGCAGAGTTAGTCCCTCGCGAAAGTTAAATCTGCGACAGGATTATGTTACGGTTACCTACTTTTATGATAAAAGACGCTTAAAATATTTATACGGAGAAATCAATGCATATTTTAATTTTTACCCAATAATCATTTCCCATCGTTGCCATTTTATTGTGTTTCCTTCTATTTCAAACGATGGACCATGACTTTGACAAATTTCTAGTGGTTTCACATCTTTCCGGTGGTAGTCCTTAGGGAGTACCCGAGGGTCATAATTTTGAGATTCTTCTGGCGGTGGAATGGGTCTTTCTTGAGCTGTGGGCTCATTACCAGGGCATACTGGTAGGTCCACTATGTCAATGACTTCTTTTGTGACCATATTAACCGCTGCGTGACAGTAAGAGTGTCAGACAGTTAAGAAAAGTCAAGCTGTCTAGCATTATACAATTACATTTGTAGGACCAACTTACTAACGAGGAAGTCTAGCGGGTGGGCGTACTGGTTATCACCTTCGTAGTTCCGTTTGTATAAATACATATCCATCAACCGAAGATTTTCCTTGTCTACCGCTGTGTCATTATAACCGTACGACCACGCATCACATATGAGAAATTCCATATTAGTTATTCCTGATTTGTTTGCACGTTCAATGACTCGAGGATCCTTACGGACGACATCTTGTATGACAATGGGATCGTCAGTGTTAAAACTAGGCTGAGTGCCCGCTGGCAGCTGTGTGAAACTTTCCACTTGACTTTGGTCCAAATTAACTGTAACTTCGTAACAGGAGTTTACGCCAGTGGGTGAAATGACTGCCCATGATTTTCGAGGAGGTTTTGCACCTTGACCAAGTAGAAAGGGGAGTAGTTCATCTTTCCGGGGTTCTTTCATACTAACAGAGGCAAAAATTAACTCTTCTTGAACACCCTGACTGACAGCTTGTGCTTTGATAATACGCACGGAATCTCGTATTTCATCTTCATTGAGTTGGTTCAATGGATGCGACGGGCCAGCAGGTTGTGGAGGTCCGTTTTGCGAAGAGCCAGATCCGGAGTTTGATCCACAGGGTTGACAACCATCGGAAGGAGGTTGTCCACCACCTCCCGATGGAGGAGGGTTTCCCCCACCTCCAGAAGGCGGTGGTGGATTTTGCCCACCGCCTCCTTCTCCCGGTGGAGGTTTTTGTGGTGGTGGATTACTTCCACCCCCACCACCACTACCTCCTTCAGGAGGTGGCTTACTCCCGCCACCACCATTCCCTCCTTCAGGAGGTGGCTTACTTCCCTCCGGAGGAGGTTTTTGAGGGGGTTTTGGTGGCCTGTTTCCCATTCTACCAGTTTACAAGTTAGCAGTAAAATGGTTAACCTCTCGCCCAAAACTGAACGATGAAACGGGTTAAATACTACTTATATATCATTTAATCTTAATGCAACCATGGATTGTGGTGATTTTGTTTACAGACATACCAGACGTCTTGCAGAGGTGTTGTTTTTATTTTCTGTCGAAATGAATCGCATGCAATCCAACCCATTTTGTCATATATTGCAACTTTTCTTGTTAATGATTATTGTTACATATTGGAGATGCTATTCCAAATAAACAAAAACAAACTCACTATATTCCTTCTTTTCGTTAAGTTTAGAGTTCATTACACATCTTGTTTCGTGACTAGTGACTAAAGGTGGGGGGCGGAACACTAGACAGTTCATTTTGCAAGCTTAGACTGAGGCTTTAAATCTAAGAACTACTTGGCTTTATCTATGGAGCAATAATTATTGGTTGATAAAATACATGAGAGACAGAGACATTTCAGACGTATGCGCAAGCAATTCCCAGTCATTGGAAGCACAGTTGAAAATGTACTGTTGCATATATACGTATTATATTATATATAGTATGTGTGCGGTTGGTTAAACCACCAGAAAAATTAAAAATAAATATCGGAAACTGTAAAATTCCAAAAATACTTGGGTGACCCATAAAATCAGTAGTGTCAAGTGTAGTGTAAAAAAAATTCATTTTGATTAAAACTTTGTCATTGTCGCGTTCACCAATAATAAAGTTAGCCAGTATTCATTATTGCGTATTGCTTTTTACATGACATTTTTAGATACTGCATAATATACATATGTATGGATGGAGTAGATTAAGTAATAAAAAGTAATCAACGCATCGGGCCATATACGCTGTGGTTTACCACAACAGCTTAACCACCACCGTTATCTCGTCATCGACAAATTCTAAGTAAATTACCATCTCCGGTAAAACATAATGATGCAACATTAGCAATTTTATGCGTCTCAGTTTCAGACGACACAAGCTCCAATGGCTGCGTAATATTTGGGCTGGTTTCATGAGCAATTTGCTCATATACTACAATTTTCAGCTTATTTATATTGATGAAAATTTGACGCATGTTTTACTATTTTTCATGTCGTTTGTACATTATTGCCAGTTAGATTGTACGCATTCACCTAAATTGAAAGAAACTAGACAAACGGTGACTTGATGATAATAAGGTTGTGATATAGGTAATGACCTGACATGTAACGAGCGATATATAAGTATGCGTTATCTACCTATTGAAATAAAATAATGTTGCATTTGAGTATTTTTTCGTTTCAAAACATATTTTAAAACATTGACCCTCACATTCGTTCTCTGCCCTTGTAGTAATCTTTTTTAAAATAAACAAGCCATCACAATGTTTATAAAAGACCCAAATTAAGGTTTTCATGCAGTTCTTAGGAAAAGGTCATTCGGAAAAATTAATGTATATATTTATGCGACTTCATTGTAATAATGGAACAATAAAACAATGCCGATTAATCGTTTCAAAACATATTTTAAAACATTGACCCTCACATTCGTTCTCTGCCCTTGTAGTAATCTTTTTTAAAATAAACAAGTCATCACAATGTTTATAAAAGACCCAAATTAAGGTTTTTATGCAGTTCTTAGGAAAAGGTCATTCGGAAAAAATTAATGTATATATTTATGCGACTTCATTGTAATAATGGAACAATAAAACAATGCCGATTATAAATCCCAAGATTCCCAGTCCCAGTCTCATCTGTCTATTGATGTTTTTATGTTACTTACGACAAAACAACACTGCTAAACATTTTTTAAATTATTATTTTTAAATGCCTGATTGTGATTTACGTATTTGCGTAATTGGAGCAGGTCCTTCTGGGCTTTGTTCCCTTCGGCACGTGTTATCCAGCGTTCCGAATGTGCAGGTTACTCTGTTTGACCAGCAGGCTGAAATTGGAGGAATTTGGAACTATGGAGGTAGTGAAACTAAACTGTGGGATGTGAATGGAAATCCAATGGTATTTCCTATGTACAGTGGATTAAGGTAAATAACAACCTGGCTGCTATCAAGCCCTGCGAAAAATTATCTCCTTTAAAAATAACGATTCCACGAATGCGTTTTAACTTAGGTGCAATCTCCCAAAGCAGCTAATGGAATTTCATGATTTCAAGCACAGAAATGATTCTAGGGCAAGTGCAACTTTTGCAACCCAGCAAGATATACAAGATTATTTGATAGACTACGCGGATCAGTTTCGTCTCTGGCAGTATATTAATGTAAGTACTGAGCCATTACTACGATTTATATGAAGGATTACTGATACTATAATCATTTTAGAAAAATATGTATTCATATTATTTTCTGTCCAGCTAAACAGCAGAGTTAAAGCAGTAAAACTGCTCCAAGGCACTTCGATCAATGGTAGTGATTTCAGTTGGCGTGTTACTGTTGAAGATACACAAACGTTGGAGCTAACCTTTTTTAACTTTGATTATGTTGTGTGTTGTGTGGGGTACGACACAATACAGATAAATTATTTCGTACTACATAAATTATATACATGCATGGATAAAGAAAGCCATGTTAACTGCAGCTGTTTGTGTACATTTTTCCAGAGTTAATTTTTACCCAAAAATTCCAAATATTGAGGGCATGCATCGGTTTCAGGGAAATATTCTCCACAGTAAATATTTCAAAACTGTGAACGAGTTTAGGGATAAACGGGTAGTATGCGTGGGACTGGGCCCATCATGTGCTGACTTGTGCCTAAAACTTGCTCCGTACGCTAAACAAGTTGTAGCGTGTCATCGCTTTCCAGGTGGCTTCAATCTCGGTATTCTACCACCAAAGGTGAGGGAAACTGCTAATGTCAAAAGATTAACCGAAAATTCAGTGATTACTGACAAAGACGAGGAGATACTATGTGACGTTGTCATCCTCTGTACTGGCTACGAACCGCACTTTCCATTTTTAAAAGCAGCAACTCAGACGCCGTTTACCAATGATGACATCACCGAAAGGTTGTACAAGAAGATGTTTCTTCCAGAATTTCCCTCATTATGCTTCATCAATGCCCACGGTATTGCAGAGGAATTTCTGGTGATGGAAATACAAGCCAAGTATTTTGCAAGCTTGTTGGAAGGTAAGGTTGCACTTCCATCTACTTCAGAAATGAAAAGAGCTGCATTACAGGATTTCAGCAACAATAACAAATCTCAAGCCAAACTGTCTGACTCTCTTCGTGGGGAGCAGTATGCCATGAAAGAAGTGCAAAACTATTTGGAAGGTTTGGCTATCGAAGGTGGTTTCAAAGACGAATTTCAACACATCCCCCTTCACCTCAGCGTGTGGCAGTGGGTCATTGGACGAATCTTTGGAAGTTTGGCTATGTACCGGTCTGATATATTGAGTGCAAATGCCCAGAATCAATGGGAGTACACGTATGCCTCTTACAAGGAAAACAATTTGAAAGTCAGAACCTTCATTTTGAAAAAGGATGGATCTGTACAGGTTACGGAAGAGAAGCGACCTCTATTGCAGGTAGCGTAAGATTAACTTATTGAAGATGCGGATTAATTTAATTTATAGCATATATGGGTTAAAACTTTCAATCATGGATACGTACTATGGCTTCATTATGATATCTTTAAGCTGCTTACCCGCCCAAATGTATATTTATATGTATGTAATAGTGGCAATTATTTATGCAAATCAATTGAAAATATTTTATTGTAAAGTTAAACAGTATCAGGGTTATAAAAAGCTAATACAGAATCAAATAAAATTGCGCAATAACGAGAAAAAACATTTTCAATGTCAAATGTCACTTAAATCATAAATGGTTACTTTCATCGTTGATTCGTCTGTAGAATCGACAAAGTGATGTAAACATTTATTTAGAAATGAGACAAGGGAAAATGGAGCGCCGCTGGATGTACATGTGAATGAAGCACCCGAGCTGATGAATGTAAATGATGATGGTGGGGGTTTTGCGGCTGATGATGAACATGATAGTGGTGACGATGCCCAGTATTATAACCATTTGTGGAAGGCCCAGAAATAGATCCTCCATGGAGGTGGAGGTGGGAAGTAGGAGAACTGGCCACGGGACGATGATTGTGATGATGGTGTGCCCTAAAATGAATAAAAAACGGGTTTACCTTCACTATTTCATTTTCAGCACATGTTTGTGTTAACTACACTTACCCTACGAGTGGGGGGAGAGGACGATTTGTCAGATAAGAGCTAGTAATGGCAGGTCTTGCATGCAAATGGCTACTTTGTGAATGTCCAATGACCGGGGTCGTTCCAGTTCCATGATTGTTTTGCGCGTGAGGATGTGGTGGTCCGGCATGTGTGGTAGTAGTTGTCGTAGTTGTAGTTGTACCTCGAAACGATGATGGCCACAGAAACGGAGACGGAAGTGCTTTACAGCCCCCCAAAACCATTAACAAACTGCAAAACTGTCAGTAGTAAATATATTTTTAATTAACGCTGAGCCACATGTAACGTCACCTTATTTTAATTAATTATTACTGCTATTAATTTATAATCACTATGCATTACCGTGAAAAAAATCCGCATTTTGACAAAAGGATCAATAAAAAAATTCTTCAAAATTTTTAAAACTCCACCGAATAAACTGCACACCGACCTTGTAGAGCTGGAGTGGTTGAATAACCAAGATCCCCATTTGACGAGTTGATCCAAGCCAAAATTGTTTTGTAATCATACCACTTTTCGACTCTGCGTGTGCATTGTTTCAAAGAGTCTCTGCTACAACTGGTGCGTAATAATAAGAAGACGAAAACAATACACATCCCTAGTGTTGCATTTCCTTTTTTTTTTCTTGTTTTTATAAATTCACGTCCCATACAGTTATATGCAGCGGAAAAAGTCTTTCCTCTTTATAATACTTTTATCCATCTCTCCTGCCAAACTGTAATCCATATAATTTGAAACAAAGCAATCAAGATTCCTTTCATCTAAAAAATGACCACTAAAAACCAACAACTGGATCCAGTGTCTTGACAGGCAGGCGTACATGAAATATCCATGCATCATTTTTATCATCACAACATCAAACCTCGCTCTGCTCGCACTTACACAACAACACGACTTACCAACCCTTTCCATGTAAGTCGCACTGAAGAAAATATATACGTTTTCTTCCTTGTACCTTTTTCGGATGCGGATGCATTTGTGTAATAATAAAAAAAACTTCCTCCGTTCTCGTCCGTTCATCACAAAAATAATGATTATTGTAATGGACTTCAGCATTTGAGGAAATAATATAAATTGTTAAATCATCTTTCAACTTAGAATTAGTAAACGACTCTCTACGCACATGTATAGCATGTTTCTTTTGATATCCACTGGTGCAGATACCGCCTCTGGATTTCGTAATCTTCCAGTGTACAAAAAAAATATGATCCCTTCTAGCTTTGCCTAAAGCATTGTTTTAACAAGTTGTATAATTTTCTGGATGAAGCTGGAAAAAAGGAAAACGTGCGTATATTATCATCATCATACCATCCTATCCGATGATGATGGTGGGATATTTTGTCATTACGTCCCGAGGCAAAAAAAACTGTTCTTGCATGGACCGCATCGTGTACAAACGCATGTATCTTTGAGAGTTTTAAATTATTTATTCGAGTAGCCTTATATTTTTTATCAAAACCTTAATCATACGCATAAACATTTTATATAGTATATGCTTATAACACTATTTATCACAACCAGGCTGATGAGCTTTTTTTCTTATATTATGTAAAATGTACATATACGCTAAAGTGCTATATTAAAAAAAGAATATGTACATGGTAGACATGTGTAAGTATGTGTAATAGTCATATACAATTTTAGGAACGCTAATTTGGATTTCAATGGTACAAGTTCATAGTTGACAGTCTATAGAATTGTTTGAGAAACGAAGATTAGAGTTACAACTATACAACCTGGCTAAGATACAAAAGCTTTGACTATCCAGCAGACTAGAGTTTCGCCTTTTTCGTTTAGAAGCATAAACTTGACGTCAGGGGTGACCTGAATAAAAAAAAGTTTGGACTCATAAGGAATCGTTATTCAGCGATTTTTAATTTCTTTATGAAAAGAATACGAATTAATTAATATACCGTAGGATATTCCGGTCGGACAAAGAGATCAACGCCGTAGGTGACGTAATCCCCAACTTGAAATGGACAGTCTTTTTGCGACTTGATGTCTTCACAGGCTTTTTCGTTTATCCCGTCCCATCTGATGAGAGCACCTCCGATATTAGCAAATATTCGAGCTTCCAGGCTGGTAATATTAGTTTCTGCGATGGTAAATAAATAAAATGTAAATCATGCAAACGTGCGTCAAGTTTTCTTTTTATCATTTTAATTAGATTAACAAAACTATCTTAAAAATTACGGAATTCAATATCCATTTCTAACGTCACCGTCTGATTTTTTTTGAATGAGCATGGTTCTTCAAAGCAGTCTTGAACGTATACACCTTCTAATTTGACGGCGTCTTGCGGCTCCCCAATACATGCCCTAGTTCGAACAGGGGCACAAGGAACGTCTGCTAGGGTCTGGAAAGCAACGCTACATATTAACAACAACACCGTTGTCCACAGTGTTGGTAAGAAACCCATGTTGGTGGATAAACGGTCTTCGAAATAGTTTGTAGGTCTCAGTGGATTCGAACTCGTTCTGTATCAGTGGACAGCCTAGTTTCCACTGTTATGTATATGAAGGAAATAATGTACGAAATAATAATACATATATTTGCGCTGAATAACTTTTTAATGGGGTGTGGGGTGTCTGTGTCTAGTATCGAAAATCAAGGGTGAATCACATTAAAAATCCTGACAAATAAGATTGAACTTATCAGTTTGGCAAAAAGGGTTATCAACTATGTCAATCAAAACGCGGTCCATTTTCATGTTTAGCATTGTATAATAAAACACGATACCACAAGTAAAATGTGATAAATGTGAGCCCGAGCCCATGCAATACATGTGTGATGATGACTGTGTTATGCAGGTGCGTACACACTGTTCATCCTTCATTTGTTGATAATGCAGTGTTACATGTCAGTTGTAAAGTTTTTTGTAAGTTCACGTAGGTACGCGGGTGAAAAAATTATTAGGTAAATGTTGTTTGTTAGGTGTCGTCATTCGTCAAACAGGTGCACAGTTAAATCGAAATGATACAGCTAAAAACCTCGTGATACTTGACTCTTGAGTAATCATCAGAAAGATGAGACGTGGAAGTGGAACTGGACGCATTTCAATGTGATATACATCAACAAATGATCTTTTGTTTACTGAAGTAAAAATTAGATGAAATTATGTTTAATGATTGTGAAATTTTAATTGTAATCATTTTATTGCGTTTCCGTTACAAATATACAGATGCATTTATGTATATACAGCAGTAAGTACCTAAAGTAAAAGGTCAAGACAGTAAAGAAAAGGTAAAAAAATAAATAAATAACTGACACTGTACACCTGTTTAGAGAGTTCCTGACAAACAAAAATACGTTTCTTTCTGTGTTTAGTACTCTATTCACGAAATGCTTACAAGATCCCTCATTCCTGGAAAAATACAAGTTATATTTTACGCAATTATAAATTATTATACACTGATGATGACAACAAGCCATTGCATGGTAGCATTAAATTTTATAATCTTACTGGCATAGTACTCCCTGCTCGATAGGAGTGACTGTGTAAACGACATGTCTGCAGCTTCTTCTTCCGTCAAGTTTCCTCCCAAACTTTTTGGCAAAATGTTTTCCCCAACCGCTTGGCATAACTTATTTTGTGAGCTTCCGTGGAACGTTATCTTTAAATAAAATTGAGTTTATCATTTTGGCAACGACCAGTTGGATAATAATTAAATTTGTATTACTGACGACTGACGTAGACGTTGGTATTCTTACCCTAGTCATTAACTTTCTCGACAGAAATGGTTTGGCAATGGCGAGCAGAACATCATAAACATAAGGCTGGTTCACAACGTGTATGGCTTTGAATTTGGCAGGAAACGCACCCTATCGCGAAATTAATGCATAAATGCCAAAATTGGTTATTTTAACTTTGCCTTTAAAAATAGTGCATTTTTGTAAGATTTAACCTGTAACACAGCAATGCATTTTTTGATCTGAGCAAATGTAAACTGCCGTGCGTGTGCAACCGTGAGTCCCTTTAAATCTTGAATAACGACTGTTCCATGAATTTGTGTCTTCTCAGAGCGGATCATTTCTTCTCCAATGAGAAGAGTAGTTAAGAAAACATCGTCCAAGCAGATGCTGGATGGATCCCAAAGTTCTGTAAAGTCCATGAACCAAAAAGATGTCAATTCTCATTGTTTCATAACAGATAGTCGAGCATACGAAAAAGTCCACAGTTCTCACCCGCTCTAAACAACAGAATTTGACGTCCATGTGCGTCTCTGTTTCTCAACAAAACGAACATGTTTGTATCCAGAACATGCCGCAGAACATCCGGACAGAAACGGAGCAGTTTGTCACCGAGCCCTCTACGCATTTCATAGTACTGAATAAGCTAGACGTTAGATATAGTTGTATTATTATTTATCGTTGTTTGACCTAAACGTATCCACGTATGAATATTGATTAAATACTACACAAATAACTAACCGTCCGAAACGCTGCATGGACATCGTACTTTCTGGCACGGAGAAACTTTATCAGGAAATCATGGTCCATTTGACAATTCAGACCCGACTCTCCTACAAAAAAATTCCCCATAGCATGTAACATGATGTGGTTCGTATCTTCAGATCACATTACAGTGATTTACATAAAACAGAACAAAACTTCCAATGACGTACCATTTATGAGATCCCGTAACTGAATCACCTTCTTGTCAACAGAAATATCAACGGACATCGTTTCAACTGGATTTATTTACTATTCCAGTGACAATATATATAATTCGATCCCTGACACCGCACCGTCACTTCACCCAATAGCTTCCGGTTTCAATAGCTTCACTTCCTCCACCAAGGCATACTTTTTTATTTCCTCAATACACTTATCTATAATTGTGCGGAGTTGTATTTCAATCACACCAGCAATACTAACAGTTAATGTACCTTCTATGGAAAGCTAATATATTTCAATTTTTTTGTATTTACTACCCTGTGTACAATTTTACAGTGCAACTACCAAACTCGTTGGCGTTAGTACGCGATAATAACAATCTATCGACTGAAATCTTGTGACTTCAATACACAATAGTCATACTAAATAACAAATAATAAACGTCTGAGCTACACACCACTTTGAGGCAATAAAAACCAATATTGTAGAACACACTTCACTCCATCATCGTCCCTACAACCACCCATCATTAGAAATAGAAATACTAGTCAGACTGCATATGAGACAGCAGCATAACGACTTATAAGATAAAAGTGCTACTATTTACTATCAGAGCACACGGCTGAACGTGATTAGTAATTGTGCTAATAACGGAGCAGCAGTTAAGCTTGATGATATGATCAAAATATGGCACTTGTTCAAGAATACAAAAATATTATGGTTGCTATTAATTGCGGACTTTGGATTATTGACTACTAACAATAAACACTATGCGTCAATGATGATGTATGATTCGAACGTGAGCAGTGCTGCTCGTCAGTAATTTATAAATCATGGTTGTTCTGCCACTACTGTTTTGCAAAGCGGAATAGAAAACAATGCAATGTATCCCTTTTCGTGAGAACTTTTATCAAAGGAACGAGTAAACCATAGCAAAAAGCACGCTGCGTCGCTGTCTGAGAACTTTAAAAAAATTGAAACCTCTTATGGCTGTTATTAAAGAGCGAGTAGTATAATATTCGATTTCCCTTTTTAAGCAACTAACTCATTAATGCATAGTACACCAGCTTGAAAATAATTATTGCATCGCGAATCGCGATTGCGACGAGGATGCCAGTATGCAACCTCGTGCGTTGTGTGAATTTTACTATCCCAGCAGCAGCAGGGCATTTGAAAAGTTTTACATTAAAGACTTCATGGTTCCTCCAATAGTATTGTGTAAAAAAATAAATTGCTCTCCCCCCAGCAGCATTAAAATGAATTGAATTATTAAAAGCATGACAGTTGTGTGTAGTGCATAATGTGACTATGTGACTGCTCTCTGGTAATTTGTTATTATTCACCGGCACATGTGTATATTGCGATTGCAAAAAAATAATACTTACATCGTATACGTAGGTACATTTAATGTCTGTTATTAGTTCTGGTAAAACGCGCATCCATATCTTCTACTGTCATGTCATGTTTTTTTTTGAAAATAGCAGTACTGCTGCAACAAAATAATAACAATGAGAATTTATTTGCAACGGTAGTGACTTGTGAGTAGCGAGGAAGGAAAAAAGCAATTGAGAGCTCCACCACAACAATAACAACATATGTATCAAGCACAGCAAATCTTTCAAAAGACCTAATTCATCAGAAGAAGGCGATACCAAAAAGGCAAAACTCTTCAACGTCTCTTCCTTTTCTATTTTCACAGATTGCAATTTGATGATTTGATATGGAATAGGAATGCTGAGAGTCGAGATGAGGAAGCATTTTTTTCTTGATGCATACGTATATGTACAACAGTGTACGAAAAAAGTCATCACTTGTTTACCATCCAACGAAAGTCTGTACCGTTTGAAGCACATCATTTTCAAGCAACTCAAATTTTCAAAAAGTTTACAAGTGATGATGATAAATGCAACTAAAATACCTACATATCAACGTAATAGAACAATAACAATGCACATTGTTATATACAGTAGTGACAACAATGTCTGCTTACTTTTTGTTTGGGGTTAGGTACTATTATTGCTAACTTTGCTGAGAGATACATATATTCCTATGCTATGATGTGGTGTGTAGTAATATCATTGCCATTTAGTGAAACACACGGGACTTTGTTGCAGATGTGTGTTCTATCTAACTTAAATGCAGCAAGCAGCTATTCATTTCACTTTTCTTCCTTCTACTGCAATAAGAAAAGAAAGAGCCTCGTCGTAGTAGCTTCTATATAGCTCGTTATTTTTGCCTTCGACACCACACTGAATCTAATATCTCCTCGAGTGCGTTTTTTAAATGCTGGTAAAATTTGAGCATAGGTATACTTATAGTTTGCTGAGCTGTTGGTTGGTTGTTGATGGTGTAAGTGTAAGGCAGAAGGAACGAAAGGGAGAATGTGTGTCAGCAAGTGGCTGACCTTGATTTCTCTTTCATTTGAATGCCTATCAGTGTAGGAAAGCAGCATACTTCGTACCTGCTATCACTGGCTATCATCATTATTATTGTTATATTGTAGGTTGTAAAAGTGAAGAAGATGCTAAATCTGATAAATCTGTAACTTGATATGATCTTAATCTGCTGTTATATTTAAAAGACTGGCTGGTCTCTAAATTTTTATACTTTCAATTGAACGGGATTGTAGCACTCTTCACAACTCTCTTCACTCACGGCCACCATTATGATACCCATTACTGCACAGCTACACGGTATCAAATTATAGAATTATTATCAATGGAATGTCATGTTGAATTTAAAGAAGATGCTTTGGATGTTTTTCCAGAACCGCTATTTTGTCATAGCCTGAGGTGCTTGTGTTGTTTGTACAATTTAAACTACATTACTTTCTCATCTTACGTTGCGCTACCAGTTTCTTTCAGGGGATTTTTTATCAAATAAGAAAGGTTTCATAGTACACAGTCGTTGGCTCTGCTGTTATTATTGGGAGTGACAACAGTTCATTTTATCGACAGGCCTTCGATAAATGATCGTACGGTTGCGTTGATCGATTAGATGAGCAATGGCTTTGCTGAACTATTTAAGATGAAACTAATTTGCATATATTATTAAACAAAACGGTATGATAACTGTAGAGCATCTGTATGGTATAGCATTCAATCTTACAGATACATAGGATAAATGGATACATATTATCCCATCTATCCGATACAACTCAAATGGTTGACGGTTAAGATGTCATGACCCTGTATTTTACAAACTAGAAATTAAATTAGGCTACCTGGAACATTGGACAAAGGGTTTGCTTTTCCCTAACCAGTTTTTAAGTTTTTTTCCTGACGCTACAATCTAGAGTCTGTAAGTCTAAAAGGATCTATAGTGTCTGCCGTTGACTTTTAGCTCAGGTCTGCACAAGAGTTTATCAAAATGCCCCACTATTTGCAAGCGATGGTAGTGGCAATGCAGAATGCTATAGTCCATCTACTCGTCGTAGGTATTTGCATCGTTTGCTACTGTATGACTTCCACATCAAAGAAACGTAAGCATTTTACCACTTAAGCCAGAAACATTTAATTTGTTGCATGTATTGCAGATTGGACATGCAAAGGTCACTTCGTAATTACAGTTTCTGTGCAAACATGACACAACTCATACATCATGTTCAATGTACACTAGGGGAAAACTATCAAATCTGTGTAAAGCTTGAATCCGGTAAGTCAGAGCTGATTGCTATGATTTGGCTGTAGTTAAAAATATGACATTATACCGTTGACAGAATGGAACATAACGACCTGAGAACATTTGACTGCTATCGGTACGATAAGGTAGTTACCTACTTGTTGACGGTGTTTGCTTATAATGGTCTCTTACTTTTCATGGTTTGTTTGCATATTCTCATGACATTTATTTTGGTAGGAACATGGAGCCAAGTAAGTTTTTACCGTTTTTACTCTAGCCAGGGCTGCTTTGGGTTGAAGACAACTTTGACTCGAACTGTAGCGCACGAAATTATATTCACCTACACTTATCATATGTATAACAACGTTTGCCCCGAGCTTTAAGTTATCACGATAATACAATATGTAAATTTAAAACACAACAATTTTGCAGACTTTAACAATTTATTCTCTTGAATGCAGTGATAGATAATACTAAAATAAATATGATGTACCTGAATATGACCATCTTTCTCAATTGATGTTTATAAGATTATGCTGTTTCTTAAATAAATAAATAAAGCAAGTAAACTGTTCTGTGTAGAATTTTTGGACAAACATGCTATTTTGAGTCATGTTTCAATTTTTCCCTATACCATCATGATACATTTAAAAATGTACACATACAAAAATATTTGTTTATGAACGAGCATGCACACTAAACTAAATAAGGTGACAGAATGGGAATTGGGTGGAAATTTGTGCCTTAGAAGATTTTTTTTTCGATGGAATATAAAACATACGAGGAGGTTGAAAACACTAGTAGCCAGTTATATTTATATTGCAAAATTGTTAAAAATCAAATATGAGTGTTTTCTCATCTTTTTTAAAATTATGGAGGAAATTCGGGAAAGGAGGGGAATTGGAAGTTATTCCTCGAGTAGCTAGTTATATTTATATTGCAAAATTGTTAAAAATCAAATATGAGTGTTTTCTCATCTTTTTTAAAATTATGGAGGAAATTCGGGAAAGGAGGGGAATTGGAAGTTATTCCTCGGGCGTATCATATGATATTTGCTCATGTGATGGGGGTCCAGGGACTATACCTACTTCTCACCGGGCAAATCCCTTGGCCACACGTAATTTTTGGTGTGTTTCCATTTCCATTGTGGTTAATTAAAATTTCATTATCGTGAATAATTAGTGATGCTTAACTATTTTCAAGGCGTCACACTTGTGTACACCAGTGCCATACAATGACCCCGTCGTCGCCTTCCAACATAAATACTTCCGAGTCTTTGACCTAGTTTTGTATCATGCCTTACCTATCCTGATTCCATATTTCCTTTGGCTTCCTTCTCTATATATGTGTCTGTCCGTGAATTATTTTCGATTTATGTTGTCCTACAACGTAAGCTCCTTGGGAAACAGCGTGGCACATACCTGGATTCGGAAACCTTACGAGAAGTAAGAACAAAATCAGCACGAGATGGATAATGAAAATGAGATGAGACACGATGGATTATTTAATAAATGCTGTAATAAAACATGTTGTTCACTCTACAGAAGCATAGGCCCTGCAGACGTTACATGGCTATCACTGTTGATCGTTGGTGAAGGCTGGCACAACTTCCATCATATTTTCCCGTGGGATTACCGTTCAACAGACATTGGCCTCTACGTCTGCAACCTTGCAACAATGTTTATTGATCTAATGGCGAAGGTTGGCTGGGCACATGACCTCAAGATTGTTCCTAACCATGTAATACGGAGAAGGGCTGCAAGAACTGGCGACGGCTCACATCCCTATACACAATCAACGAAACTGGATGGCACCATTCAAGCGCTTGAGTGTGACCAAACTACTTATACTGAAAATCTGTCAATGAACCCTGTCGAAGCAACCGATGATCTTGGTGAAGATTCAAAATTGCACAAGTATACTCTAGACTTCAATAGAAACACGACAAATTTTGGTATCATTGCTGCAACGCCTATAGACAAACTTGATGTCGGAGAAATAGGGCCTGGCCTTTGGGGTTGGGGGGATCCGGATTTCGCTGAAGAAGATACTTCTGAAACAATCATAACTCATTCTAATATTAGTCAACATAAAGTTGAGTAAAAAAATGTCACTGCTCCGACAATCTGTTTAACCTTTTACATTTAATTTATTTAACAAACCTAATTGAACATGAAGCAAACATATTTAGAGCAAAGTGTAGGTAGATTTTTAGTAGCTATTTACCATTTAAGTTTTCTAGTCTCTCTACATGCTGAGCTGTTTATGGATATAACAAATTAACTTAATTAAAATGTAACAATAAAATATTTGAACTGTGCGTTCCACTGAAAAGTTTTCATCTCATTCCCACATGTACACATTTGCTGTCTTTCGCGGTGAAGAAGTTGTAGAGTGATAGTGATGTTCATTCTTATTTAATTTAGTTCATGCATTCTTTTTTAATTCTGTACTTTTCTCATTTTACTTACTTACCATTACCATCCATGATCCACTTTACTTTTTTTTAGTTGTATTATGATCTTGAGCAATGATGTGGGTTGTATACGTATTTACTTCACACCGTTCACACCCTGAGCAATGCTAGTAGTATTGGCTTGAGTTCTTTTTACCAAACGATCTTCCTTGCCACCTTTTACGTCGGACGGAGCAAACCGAAAAGAGAGCGCAGCTATTGAAAGAACAGATGATGGAATATTACTATACTTTACCATCATCAATATCATCATCATGACATAGCAAAACAAACCGATTACTGACTACCACCGACAGAAAAGTAAGAATTTTGCACGTGTATATTATTGTTGTGAAATAAAAAAATTAATACAAGTTTTTGCACTTAACTGCTTGTCACATTATTGTTATAGTGTGTGCGTGCAAATATTGAGTTTGTTAATATACCATTAAAATTGTCAGAACTCGGGACTGGAAAAAGTTGTTTTACAGGGGCTGTTAAAATGACAGAAATAAATGAGGACGAAGATTGGTTAGCAAACCACTTGTCACTAGGAAAAGACGGCTTAGTTTCCAATCCCTTGAATCCTTTGCCGTTTCCACTGAAGAAAGTGGAAGGCATAGAGAAGTTGAAAAGATCGTTGGGAAAAGAACTATCTAATCCATTATTTGCTCGAGAAAAATCCAGTAATTTACCTCACCTCCTTTCCATTGTGAAAAGTATTTGGCCAAGTAGTAAAACCACGGGATGTGGTGATAATAATTCACAGTTCAATGATATTCTTCCAAAGGTGCCATCAGCAGTGCTGAAGCCATTTGTTTACTCAGAGGGTAGAACTGGAAGATTGATTGTGGATATTGTGTCAAATGATGGTGATTCATGGTATAAAATATCCGCCAGAAATCCAAAGAGTCTTGCTCTTGTGGCTTCTGGAGGGGGTGGTTACGGGAAAAAGTCCATTGTTGAACATGCCATGGATTACCTGCAGTGTGCCGAAGAAAATCCCTGTTTGTTTAAAGCTCCCAGGGTGGTTGTGATATTCACTAGTGGAATAAGTCACCTGGTAGCTACCGAGTTAGAATCTATTGGGGTAGAAGTGTTCGGAAGAAGGATCGACGATACAGAACTTCAGGTACACCCCAGAATTAAAGTTTTACAAGAATCGGATGCAAAGGCACTGCAGGCACCAACATTACCAAATGCTGAGTCACAAGATCAAGATGATAACCATAATGATTCGAGTGGTGTGCTGCGATTCGTGAACCCAAGCTTGGAGGGAGTGCAAAAATTGAATTTGGACATATCCACTTTGTTGGCGTATTTATCCAATTTATGTAATGGACATGAACATATCAATTTTAAGAAAAAAATCTTATCAGACCAAGCTGATGCGGAAAGACTGAGACCCCAAAAACCTATCTTGGACGAAATTTTTACAGGTATGCAGTAGGCTACTGGTTGCTTAAGTCGTAGAAACGATACTTTAACTGATACGGTACGTATTCAGGAATCAAGAATAAAATGAAGGATTTTTAATTATAGGGCGTCAGCTATTTTGCTGTGAAACCGCACACAGGGAATTTCAAACGATATTGTCCACGGTTGGCGGTGAAGAGGAGAAAAAGCGCGCGGCAAAATTTTTAACAGAGCAAGTGACAATAGTCCCTGATCAAATTACAGAGAAAGGAAAACTACTAACGGTTTCTGGGAACATTAAGCAACGTTCTGTGATAATATTTTGCACTGGAGATTCCATCCAAGCAGTAACTGTTACGTCCAACTCTGGTTTTGTTCGTTCAGCAAGATCACAGGTATGCAAAAGTTTATCTTAACAATTTATCAGACGTTTCCTCACGGTTTAAAACAAAGTATAAATTGTCAAGTTAATTGTATCCGTTCTGGTTGTAGTTGATGTTAATTGAAAGTTAAAACGCATATTCTTACGGGTTTTTAAAAATATTTCTAGGGCATCGACTTTCCATCATTTGTCCACGAATCCAGGGCACTGACAGAACAGAAAGAAATGTCTCCCGAGCACACTTTACCTTAAGAAGGGATTTCTGCTAATTAAAATTTTTTCCACACTTTATACGAATTTATACATAAACATAATGTTTAAAAAACGTATACAATTAACGTGCTGGCGGAACAATATTTGTTATTAACCAGATGCATTTATAGCATTTGTTTCTGCTACAGGAACTGTTTATAACGGAAAAGAAACATAACGTGGTTAAAATTGAGCATTTGAATGAAATAAAATTCAGCAACATTGGAGCAGTATAAGCAAATTTATTGTGATTCATTTCAAATTTCATACGCGTTTCGTTACAATTTATACCACAAGCCTTTTATGAACGCAGTGCTTTCGTCGAAATCCTAATGTATAAAATAAACTTACATCAATTTTAGGCACATTTTGGGGAGAATAAACGTAAACATATTGATTTTCGGAAGTAGATGGATGGCATCGCTGGCACAGGTAGTGTAAGTAATTTTACAGTAATAATTAAATGTAGTATATTACGTAGCAGTGTAAGTACATTATCTATTAATAGTTATTACCTATGTAATTACTTATTTTTCAACCAGAATAAGGTCACCATCCTCATCATCAATTTCAGTTTTCTCCAGAGAATCACTGACAATCTTTTCCATAACCTTGTCACTGTCAAGTTTGACCATGAGCCGTCCCCTTTTCGTGAGAAAGGCACATTTTGTTGGATTATGGTTGTTGGTAGCTGTGTCCATACAGCCTTTCCGTAACTTTAGAGCAGATTTGCCCTCAATTAAAGGTGAATGAATTGTCGGTGACGTGTTACATTCTTTACGTATAGATAAGCACGGTATTTCATCAGGTTTATTATTGGCAGTGTCCAATTCAGTTTCTTCAATTTCAGAATCATTACAATTTTCAAACGTTTCATCTTCAGCATTTTCAATTTCCTTTAAGTTGTCCCCGTTTTCTTTGATTTCCCCCTCCACAAGGCTAACTTCCTCTTCACTTACATCCTCCATAAGTTCACTCTCATTCACTAAAAGTTCACTCTCTTCATTCTTCTCAATATCTTCTTCATAGAAACTTTCATCATCCGATTGCGTCATCACGTTTTCGCTGTCTCCCTCCTCTTGAATGGCTTGATCATCATCACCATTTTCACTTTCCTCTACAGAATAAATACTTGTCTCATCCTGAACCTCGTCCCCATTTTCATCAATACCACAAGTTGTATTTTTCTCTCCATCCACTAAATCATCATTCTGATCATCCATATCGAGTTCTTGATCAGCCCCATCTATTTCATTGCATACATCATAATAATTTGTTTCGTCATCCTCCCCATCTTTTGCATCGTCTTCCTCTTCAACACTGACATCTAGGTGAATGTCACCCTTGGCAGCTTGCCTAGCTGCATTTTCACTATCGTCATCACTGTACTCCATTTCATCAATAAAATTACCATCATCGTCATTTTCATCACATTCATTCTCCCCTCCATTTGTACGCTTTTCACTATCGTGGTCACCTTCACTAATGTCACCATTGGCCTCGACGGTTTCGGATGTAATGGATGGCCTTTTAATTACAATCGTCAGCGTGGGCAGGTCCTCTTCTTGCTGCTGTGCATCGCTATTGTCACTATCAGCTTCGGCTTCAATATCCGTGTCTTTGTTCCCTTTCCCATCAGAGCTGCTTTCACCTTCTTCCACCTGCTCATTTTCATCTTCCTCATACTCGCTCTCTTCCTCCTCGGCATCGATTTCTTCGCACTGAGATCCCTCATCGCTTTCTGAATTTTCCTCTCTACCAACAAGCATCTCATTACCGTCATTCCCTTCGTCTGTCAAAATATCTTCTTCCACAACCGATTCTGCCTGTTCATCTTCACTAATGCTCTCTTCCTCCTCCTCTCCACTAACACCAGTAAAACTTCTCTCATACTCGTCCCCGTCATCCGTTATTATTTCTTCCTTTTCACCGTCGTCGTCGTCCTCCTCCTCATCATCATCCTCTTCATCGTCTTCTGACTCTTCAGGTACAACGCACAAGTGCCTATTATTGGAGCTAGAATCATCCTCGTTCTTTTCCTCCTCGGAATCCACTTTCCCAATGTCATTGTCTGTCGCTTCCTTGCTCAAAGAATTACTGCTACTAGCACTTACCTTTTGTTCTTCTATCACAGCAGGAATACTGTTCCCAATAGGTGCTCCTATTTCTTCGTTATGAACTGTTATAGCATTACCACCTAATTTGATAATTTTCTCAAGTGGCACCTTTATTGACTTAGATGGAGCCGACACCGGGCCATAAGTCACCACAGGATCTAATTCTAATCCTACGGTAACATCGTACACATCTGGATCCATGTTGTGACAAAAAGTGGCTGGAAACCAGTTACAACTGGAGAAAGTATTGGTTTCCAGCTGCTTTGGATTTTGCAAGGTTAGGAAACTCTCAATGATGGAGCACACCCTCTGGACTGCTTTAAGTTTATTGCTGTTTGTCGAACCGGTGGAGTCAGCACCGGTGTGCGGCGTAGAAGATTGATTATTATTTTTGGAGTAAAACTCTTGAAGCAGTGCTTTGTTTTCCTTCAGAACTTGCTTCAGTTTTGAACAAACAATTGAAATTTTGACAAGCTCTTCCAACCGTTGCAATTCTGGAAACGCTCTAGAGAACTCTTGAAAGTGTCTGCTAATATCCCTGCAAAACTCCGCTTCTGGACTCAATCGCTGTTTTCCCCGCTTGGGATCCAAAGTCATTACCATCGTGTTTGGCCTGACTTCTGTACGCATCTGGCCTACTCGATATGTTAATTGACGACTTTGCACGATCGCTAATGGATCATTGTCATTGTCGGGCTGACCTTCCTCGTCCTCCTCGACTTCTTCAAATACTTCGATCATGTTCAGCCAGAATTTTCCTACAGACTCCGTTTCAAACGGAGATTTCTCATTGCGTTCCCGCTGTTCCGCTTTTCTCCAGCTAATTGGTCTCGCCAAATGTTGCAAATGCTCGTCTAGTCGGGCGAGAAGTCCTTCATCCGTTCTTCGCATCCAGAATGGAGCTTCGGAACACATTTCTAGTCCACTGGTCAAATAACACAGGAGCATACTTACCCTAGACAATGTCGCCAGTACAGATTCTGGTATTTGGGACATGACATGTTCATGTTGCTGATACGCTTTACTGCCGCTCTGCCCCGTAATTGTAAATCGGCCCTCTTTAAACGGATGGGAACTGAAACCCCCTCCGTCAGCTGGAGTTTCCAGGCTGAAAACTAATCGCTCCAGTCCCACTTTACAAAGGGATACTACGTCTTGTATATCGTACATATCAAACAACGTATCCACTGGATTCATGGTGTCTCTGCTCATAATTAACGAGACTGTTCCAGTCTCATAGTCAATGTGAAAGCCATCCATACTACGATAGGACCTAAAGGGATCTCTCAGTTGAAGTAGGCACTCCACTGGTGGAGAAAACCCATCTTGTTGCAAAGTTAAAAAAGGCCACATCATTTTACCCTGTACATCTCCCATGGTCCATCCTTTCAACGCGAGTAGCTCCTCCATGGCTTTTACTCTCGCTTGAGGAAAGTCACTTAATGTGCTGCGTCCTTTCCACACTTCAACAAAGTGAGTATACGCGTGTAGATGCTTAGGAATGAGTGGCGATTGATGTTTTTGCCTCACCTTGTCCGCGCAAAACTGGCTTAGAAAGGAATTACCGAGGGTTTCGACGTAAACCAGATCGGAACAGTTGAGCGTGGGAATGCTTGCCAATGGCGCAACCTTGGGAAAGTTGACAACGTTTTGAAATAATTTTGAAATGACATGAGCGTCTGACTTGCGTATGAGATCCTTTTTGTTATTTTTGTTGCTGCTAATATTATTACTAGTGTTGTTATTATTATTGTCTTCCACGTCAGCCTCGTGATTGTCGCTATCCTTGGGGTTGGCAGGTTCATTAGATGTGTTGGGCGTGGGTAATGAGCAAGGAGATTCGGCGTCGTTAGTGTCCTCAAGATTTTTGTCATTTTTCTTGGCAAGTGCTTTTGAGAGCTTTTCATGAGCACTCAATAAAATGCTGAGCATGTGCTTGTGGGTCAGTGTATGTTGAATAGTATGCTGGAGCTTCTTTTCCACTCTCAAAAGGTTTTCAGCCATTAACATGATAGCATTCCTGTATGCGTACAATTTGCCAATCTCTTCTGGCAAGGTGTTATCGTCCATTGCACGGAGAAAGTGGGATGCAGCCATAACAATTGGACCGGGGTGCATGACCAGTGGAAGAGCTTTGAGAAGATCTACATATGCCAAAGCAGCACTCAGCTGGTCCATTTGGCCATCTTGTTGGCCTGATTGAATGGCTTACTTGGTTCCTGTCTAAAGTAACCATTGGAGTGTTTGCTGGCGGTGGTGGTGGGGCGTCCATTGGCTCTTCATCTGGAGGCGGTGGCGGCGGCATTTTGTCGGGATCTTGTTGAATCTTGGAAACGGAGTCTTTGTAACCATAGTCCATTTTTGGGGTCACGTCGGTTAGAATAAGGGATCGTCTTTTATCGCTTGAATATTCGTCCACGTTGGGGTACTCCTTTTTTAGAAGAGAGTCCTGTAAATCTTGTAGTTCTTGATGAGCTTGAGCAACGACAGCTTCATGAAATGAAATGTCTTGAACAAGTTTGGAGACACATGGGAGAACGCGATGCATCACTTCTGGTGCAGAAAGCAGAGCGTTTTGGTAATCTTTCATGGCTTCAAGCCAGCACTCGTTCACTTTGTGCACAGTTCCGGAAAGAAGTAGAAACATGGCTGACTTGTGGCTGGGTTCTGGAGCTTGGGGCGGCGGAGGTGATTCTTGCTCTTCACCCGTCTCCGTTTCTTCCTCACTTTCAATCTTTTTCTCTGGAGGGGGTCGCGGTCGAATTTCCTCCAGATAATCCTCAGCTGCCGGTAAAGTTCTCTTATTCAAATGTAATAAAACCTCACTCAACATTTCAAAGTCATTTGTCTCTTGAGCTCTTTCTAGCATCGATCTTGTCAATTGGCTAGCCTCTCTGGTTACACGACATATTTCTTGGAATGCCTCATCCTCAGGTAGAAAGTGAACAGCAGCCAAGACCAATTTTTGGGATTTTAAATTAACCCGTCCTTTTCTCAGGTACTGAATACTCGCACGATGAATCCAGTATCCTGGCGTTTCCTCAAAAACATCTGGCCAAGTACTCACCACAATTCTAAATCCTTCCAAAGGATTTCCTCCCAAATCCTGGATGATTTCAATAAGTTCTTCCATTTCTTCAGTACACGCCTCATTAGACAAAGTGTCACTGAAACACTGACGAGATCTTTTCCTTAGAACTTGTAATAATCCTTTAATTCGGGTGGCGTAAAATATTCCCGAGTATATCGCCGAACTTTCAGGATCGACCGTTTTCAGCGCTCGAGATTTATTCAACAGCTGGAACAGGTTGCCCCTATTCAAATGGTACTCAATTGCAGCATAGTGAGCTCCATTTTGTGTGAAAATATTAGCCAGCTCTTCCCACGCACTGGGGGAATCACAGCCAGCCATAAGAAAACAAAAATGGGCCAACACCGCATCCCCCATTCCTCTAATTGTCATTCCCAGCTGGAACCAATCTCCCTTGCTTTTATCCCCACTTTCTACAGCCAACATGGTCCACAGCATTGAAAGCTCAAACTGCTCCTGAGTTAGGGAATCTTGTATGAGTTGCTCCCACTCAGAAGACTGAAATTTCAGTACATTTCTCATTGCCATGCCCAAACAAATTATTTCTAGAGTGTCATCCTGCATAATAAGCTCATTCATTCTGGACATCATTTGCTCCACGGTTTGGTCGCGGTTTTCCAGCACCCAGATTAGATTCTGAGTCAAGGAACGCCGCAGAAAAGCATTTTGGGCACTGGTAAAGCTAGCGTTGTTGCTTTTGGACGAAGTAGAGTCCAACATGGTCTCCAATTGAGAAATTACAGCGGTTGAGCTTGTGACAGCTTCAGAGTCGCTGTCAGAGTCAGAATTGGGACGGAATTGGTAATTGCACTGCTTCAGAATACTTTCAGTTTGCTGCTGAATTTTAGGGATCATTGACCATTCTGATGAGCCCCAAATTCCGAGTAGACGAGTAGGCAGATACCTATATACAGACAGGTAGATACATCAGAGCCGCCTTTACCGTTCTTATTTTACATCTTATCAAATAATCTCAATTACTCTCAGAGAAAGTATTATTACATTACCTGACTTCCCAGTCAAACTGGCTTTGTCCTATCAATCCCCGGAAGTAGGCATTCAACGCTGCAATTCCCTGATGGTCAGAAAAGAACATTGTCCTGTACGGATTGATGACCGTATCCCAGTGGTGAGTCTCAGTAACGTATCTTTTATCACAAACAGGGCAGTAGAAGTGATTTTGCTGTTGACATTTTGATTGAAATTTGGGACCCTGTCTTCCCTGTTGTGCCGTGCCAGCCTCTCCATTGTTCCTGTTGTCACACTCATCTCCACCACTGCTGTTCTCGTCACGCATAACCTGTGCCATGATCTGCGAAAAACAGTTAAAGTAATTGTCACTCAACTCACTGGCGCACTTGTCATACTCACTTGTCCAGTTTGTGATGTTGTCCAGCAGCTGCCTACTCATCTGTTGGTGGCCCACATCGTAGCATATAAATCCGGCTGGAATAAATTTTTCATCTTGAGCCTTGTAGTCTTTTGACGAGCTCCTCTCGACGTCATACTTTTGCCGCAGCGCTTTGTCTGACAGTATACGATGAGCTTCGATAGTCAAGTAGCACATCTCTGTATCATCTTCCGGGCCCATTTTATCCAGGTGCACTTGCAGAATTTTCTTCCGGAATGATTTCGTAATTTCCTCCTGGGTGGCCGTTGAGTGAACACCCAGGAGTGCGTAGTAGTTAACACCCGGCTTGCCTACTTTTGGATCCTTCATTTTGTCCTTTCAAAGGCGCACGAAACTTTATGCTGGCTAACACTCTCGTAATTAAAAGGCTTGTAGGTTAACTACTCTCACTGTAATAATAATAACAATTATTACTCCAGAAGAGACTACAATGGGACTAGTCGTGTGTGCAAAAAGTAGGTCTTCGGCGACACATTATGTTATAATGACTTTCAGTGTTTATGAACTTTTTTCCTTCTACTTTATCACGCCAAATTAAACCAGAATAGCGAAACACAACCGGAGCCGCCGCTATATACTATATACTGGCTCAACTTTCACATGTTTAAATTATGGATCACTAACCAATTTGGAGATTGTTTGTGTTCGCCAGAGTCCATTTTTATTTGCATAAAAGTTTACACAACGCCGAGGCCATTAGCATGAAAAGTCATCCTATACTACCGAGAAGGAAGGGGAACACCCACTATGAAGACGATAGTGTAAATTTGATTTGATCATAGTGATGATTAGGATCACAGACACAACACGTACCAACATTAGTGCCACTCAAGTTTTATAGCGCAAAATGATGCCGAATGGGAAACAACCCAAGCGGCCATCTACTACTACTGTTTAGCAGACGGTAAAAAAGGAGTGAGCCACTAAACAAATATTACTTCCGCTCTCTTCTGTTTGTATAGAAAACATGGTGGAGGTTCTAGTAAATGGATGATGCACACACTGACTGTTTGATAACGAAGTAATTACAAAGTAGACGATATCAGCAATGAAAGTTCATTAGACCACCACTGACTGCTCTTGTGAAAGGTAACGAGAAGATAACAGAGTAGTAGGAAAAGTAGCAAGGAAGAAAAAGAGAAAGAAGGCATGAGAGATGGAAAATGGGGATTGCTGATGAGGTGGTGGTGTGTGTGGCTAGAATGATGATGAGCAAAAATAGCGAACCGGCAGCCGCAGCAACAGTAATAGTTGTAATAGCAGCAGCAACGCAACTGTTTGTAATACTGTAGAGTTATTTATGCAACTTTTAAAGAAAGATTTTTTTAAAAAGAAGGAAAAATGGCAAATCAATGTCTGTCGTTGTGTTGTTGCAGAATGATTCGTTTTTTTCAGCGGTAATGTTTAATGTATAAGGAAAGCTAGTGTAAATTGCAAATGGGCTGTGCACTATAAGGAAATTTACAGCAATTTTTACTGCAGCAATCCATTCCATCTTACATTTTAGGCTGACTGCTACAACTACTACTTCAACTGCAATGCCTAAGGGTGATGTTGTGCACTTGCTACGTGTATTTTATTATTATTATGGTTCACGGACCACGCAAAAACTGAATGACGTGCTCGTATCTCTCTCTCATTCTCTCTCCCTTTGCGTGTCTCTGTAGAAAGAACCAGGCAAACGAAGACAACGTTTCTCGTCTAAAAATAGTGAATTCAAACTTCTCTATTGAATAATACGGGAGAAGTAAGACGAGAAATTGTAAAGTATGCTAAACTACTGCATTGTATGGAGGAGGTGGTGGGTTTTTTGTCAGCGAAATGCACAAAATCTCTTCATATCTTCATTTCATCATCACCATCGTCATCATAATACTATACGCCCATATTATTATATATGTCGTTCTTTTTGCCGTCTCTTCCTTTTTACTCTCTTTTTAACCGATTCAGAAATTCGGGTAAGTGTAAGCATTTAAGCGCATACAGAATTCTTTCAAGAATCCTCAGTCCCCCTCTACTGAAGCTGCTGCTACCGCTCTGCTGGTTATCTCAAATCTGACAAGTTGCCAAAAGACAGCAGTAGCAAAAAATGTCTCGAGTGCTTAATTTACTTTTTTTCTCCTCTTCTCTGTTTGTAGTTTACTTCTTTGGAAAATGCAAAAAAACAACAGTCGCAGCATAACTATATGTGTGCTTTGGTGTATAATGTATAAGGTATTCGGATTTGTGGTACAAGAAGAACAGTAAAATGCATGAATCCAAGCGTGTTCACATGTATTTACTTTACTATTATGATTATGATTATTTTAGCCTTCTGTGCGACACTGTCACCAAAGCATTATTTATAGGTAATGTGGTAGTATTTAGGAGACAGGAGTCCTTTGGCTGGTGTGCTGTATATGTGTTGCTGACTCATTTATGGCGGCTACTGACTTATCTGGTTATTTGATCCAATACTCTGTAGGCGAAACTGGGTCTTTACCATTACCATACAAGCCAAGATCAGTAAGAGCACATTATTACTTCTCATCATCTCTCTTACCCTCTGGGTGAAGTTTGCAGTTTCCTCGTGTTATATAGTTTAAGAAAAGCAGCAATTTAATGAGTTTTCTTTTTAGATCTCTTGCGTGGTAAGCGGAAAGCATGTCTTGATGCTCTCAGTTTTCTCTCGCTCTCGTCTCTTGTTACAGTTCGTTGGCAGACTAATTAATTTTTTAAAAGACTTTCTGTCTTTTTATTTTTGTCTTTTTGTCCCGTTGCCCAATTTTTATTGAGATAAAGGAGAAGCTGTGTTATGCATGTATGTTTGTTCTCGTAATGAAGTAGGAATGCAAGAAACGTCATCACGTTTTATCAAAAAAGTTCCTGGAATTGTGGTATGTGTTGAAAAAATATGACTGTTTATCAAATCTAAATAACAAAACTTTCACGCAACAGAGAGACCAGACGGCAACAACATATCATTAACGGTGCTGGTGCTTTTGATTTGATATCTGACGATATTACATGTCTGTAATAGACACCATGTCAGCAGTTGTTGTTCTTGTTGATCTAAACAAAAGTCGACTTTTCTCCAATGCAGACTGTTGTTGTGTACGGGGATTCCTTGGTGCAGAGTGCAGATCCTCAAAAGCCTGTTTGGAATCAATATAATATATTATGCTAGCAGTAGCACACATCGTTATTTTGTTGTTACTCCGCTTGGAAGACGGATAACAAAATTATGTAGCTGGTTATGGTTTGAGGATTCGTTTGATCTGGCTTTTTTGTAAGTTCCTC